>WJFB01000174.1:0-89400 GCA_009870185.1 Pygmarrhopalites habei | reverse complement strand
TGGAATTTTGTCAATATCTCAACCCGTTCAAAAATGCCGAATTTTTCATATCAGGGAGTCCATTGTGGGATACGGTGTATATAGCCAACGTGAGAACCAAGTTTGATTGGATCCATCATCATTTTTTAGAGCACCATGGTAACGGGAGGAGGGTAGAAACTCAGTGCAGTTTTACAGTGCAGGTAAACTGAAAGGTTAAATGAAGATTGATTACAAATAAAAGGTTTAAATGTTTTACAGACATTTGGATTGTACGAGTCTTAAAGGCCTCGGAAAATTTGAGAAGGGAAAACTATTAAACTATTTTTTAAAGAAAAGGAGTTTGGCAACGGATGACTCCAGAAAGCTGAAGAATCTTGAAGGACTTTTCATTTAATAGCTTGTTTAGTTAACTTCCCATCACTGGAAAGTTTACTCTCGTTACCGTAAATCGGATAATGTAATCCCTTTAATTCTCTTCTAGTCCAAGGCCAAAACTTTAAATTCTCTTCTTCTTTTTATCTTCTGCAAGATAAAATCCTCGGATGTTCATTCTTTCTTCTTTTACGGGAGGATGCCCGTATCAAACTAAGAATGAACTACATGTCTTCTGTCTTGGAAAAACACACACACTGAAAAACAGGGAGGAGAAACACAGTGGATTATATTAGATTACAATTTTCCTTTGTTTAACTTATCTCATTGGAAGACCGCAATGACGCAGATTTCCACACACACTGGATCATGCATGAGAAAGAGGAGGGAGGAGGGGTAGTTTTAGTGACAAGGAATCTTAATCCGCTGTTAGTTCCCTCCTCCTCCATAAATAAGAGAGAGAGAGAAAGGTACATTGCACTTTAATGTGTCAAGGGAGGAGGAGGAGGAAAATTTGAAACGTAGACAAACAGAGGATACAAAATTATGGTTCTTTCATCCCCTCCCTCTTTCACTTGTGAACTGTCAGTGGTTTTTCCTGCTCAGGGAAAATTCCAAAGAGAAGTTGGAGAGCTTTCTCTCAGATCCTCGTCCCAGATTTCGTCTTTCTCACTGTGTGTGTGTGTGTCTGTGGTGTGGGGTGATAGGGAGGGAGTGGTTGACGTGTGAAAAATTAAAACAAAAAGTTGGCTTGACATTTTCGATGAAAAAGATGGATTTGGGACTCTCTCTCTCTTCCTTTCTCCTCGAGTGAAGAAAAGAAAGGAGGGAGAAAGCGGGTGATGTGGGATAACTCAAGGAAAAGCTCCTCCTGTTTGCTCTCTCTCTCTCTATTTCCGCTCGTCTGTGTATGTGTGTCTGATGAATCAGATAAACTTAATCACGGCCATTGGCTCACGTCCTCCAAAAGTTGTGTGAAAAGAAGAAAAGTCCCACTTCTTTTAATTTCCCGGACCTCCTAATCTCAGTTAAAAATGAGAAGGACGTGTCAATAAACGAGGAGGCGGGAATATAAATCATAAATTGTAATGGAGGGGGTTGTAAACATGATGTTTCTGAAGATCCATCCGTGTGGGGGTCCAAGAGATGAATTTAGAGATGAGGAGGAGGAGGAGGAGGAGGGCAGAGCAGGTAAAGGTTGACGGGGAGAATGGAGAAAGTTGATCTGGAGACGAAGAGGAGAAGAGGAAATACTCAAGTACTCCCGAGCTAGCAATTTTTGGTGGTGCTTGTCTCTCTTCTTTTTGTTCTGTATGTAGGAAGAGAAGGTGGGAGTGAATTGGGAGGCTTTGCCAAAATCCTGTCGGAGAGAGGCGCTGGGATTTCGGTGGTGTGTGTGTGTGGAGTGTCAAGTGAACGTGGAATTTTTCCTTCTCCCCTGATGTGTCATCTGAGGTGTGGTTGTAGTTGACATATTTTCCCGTGGGTTTCTACATTCAGAGGAAGTGACAGGGTCAGGAATGGGAGGAGGAGGAGAAGACTTTGAAATGGGAGATGAGAGTCATCTGAGCAGAAGGAAGGGAGACGGAGGGAGAGATAATGTCTTTCGGAAAAATCTGAACCTTGGTTCATTTTGATGGAATTTCACTTCACTTCTTTATGAAGTCGGGTTTCTCCTTTACAAAAGAGTTTCTTCCATTATTTTAAAGCTAAGTGGTTAAGTGGAGGAAGCAATTGAGAAAAGAAGAGAGGGTGGGAAAGTGAGGGTATAAAAATAAAATTTGACGACAGCCAGACATGCGAAATCCTCAAAAGCTACATAGCTACAGTTGTTGTCCCTATGGGGATTTCCTGGCGGGAATTTTTCAGCCAGAGGATTCACTGGATCAACATTTTTTTAAGATTTTGTAGCGAAAGAATCATATTCGTCCACTGCGTTCATTTTTATCAAAAATTGAACGATTTGAAAAAGACATTTTACATTTTGAATTTATTTGAAATTGTTTTCGAAAAATTGAAAAAAGTGCAAAGGAAATGGTTGCTATTGTCCCAAATTTTAGTTTTCCATAAAGAATTGGAAAATCCCTTCTAAAAATTGGGAGAGAACGGAATTTTGTTATCAAAACTCCCACATTGGAGTTCAAATGATTTCATCCGTTATATTTCAAGATACTGGAAATCCCCACTTGGAAATTTACAGTGGAGGAGGAGGGAAGAAGCCATGATTTTTCGGATCCGATATTTGACAATCGGATGTGTGGAGACTCTTGTAGAGCTTGTGAAATTTAATAGGGTGAAATGGAGAGGGGGAAAATATGGGAACTCCTTTTGCCCTCATAAAGCATAGTCATTGCTGATAGGCCATGGTCGTCGTTAATACAGAATGGCAGTCGACCGAAGGCCTTGTCTCCTTCCCCCATCGTCCATAACCCCTCCACATCCACATTCTCTCTCCCTCACACACACACACACACACGTACAAGTTGGGTTTGCAGTCAAAGTAAAATGGGGATTTGAGACAAGAAGGTACATAAATTTGTTCGTTTGTCAAAACCATACTTTCTCTTCATACCCCGTCCTTCTCCTCCTCCCTCCATTTTTTTGAAAGACATTGAAATTTATGAGACTCACCCTCAAAACTCGCAAAAGACCATCGCCCAGCATGGCGTAACACTAACACAAATAGAGAGAGAGAGAGAAAGTTCGTCCTTTTCTTCGGATCTATAGTAAGAATTTTCAAAAATTCTCGAAATTTCTCAACATAAATTCTGGTCTCCCGATGAAATTATTGTATCACCTTATCCCCCTTGGGAAAAGCATGGAACCGGAAACCTCTGCCTTGGAATCCAAACTTTCTCTCTTCAAAAACCTCAGGTCCATTACAAACCAAATGAATGTGTAGTGTGGAGAAAGGGGTGAGAAGACAACAAAATCTCTCTTTCGTGGAGAAAGAGAGAGAAAGAAAGAGAGAAAATCAAAAGAAGATATTATGAAATTATCCAAAACTTTCCTCATTATTATGAGATCAACATCCGATTCTAGGCCATCTCAACTTTCTCCAAACCACAAAATTCCCACCTACCTCCTCATCTTTCCTTGTCTTCAATTTTACTAAGATAAACTCGCTACAACACACGCAAAGGGAAAGCAAACTGGCAAATATATTTGAAAAAGTATTCTCTTTTTTAAGAAAATATTAATTTTCTCATGAACAAGACATTAGAATACTTTCTTCCCTTTCGTCAACAAAACCTTTGGACTTAACGGGAAATATTTCCTTCATGTACAACAAATTTTAAAAGTAGTAGAAAAGTATCAAAAAATTTTCATTCTCTCATGTCTTTCCTAGTCAACAAACCTTTGAGACTCCCAGCGGTGAAAGTTGCAGAAAATGCTTGAGAGATTTTTTTTCTAGTGTAAAAATTGACCAAAGTTCCCACTTTTGTTTTCCCCTCTCCAAAAACGGATTAAAATTCCGTCTATCCACTCCAAAAGACGTGGAGCAATTGATTTTTAATAATGTGTAAAAATTATTTTCCTAAGAATGAAGGATGACTCAAGAAATTGAGACGTTCTTCCTTCCAATTTTTTAACGATTTCTTGATTCACCGGTGGATGTTTGTTCCTTTCTTCTGTGAATCGGAAATCAACCACAAAAAAGTTTGAGAGGAGTGCTTTCTCCATTATAATAATATTATTACAGAGAGAGAGAATCCATCTTTCTTTAAGCTATTCTTCCCATCCTCTCCACACACACATCCCTGTCTCTTCCTCCCTCTTAGAATGCGGATAGAGAGGATGAAGAGAAAAACATTTTGGTTGTGTGATAAATTTCATTTCTATCAGAGGAGGAGGAGGCGGAGGAGGAAGGAGGAGAAGATGGAAGGGAGTTTATACAGGAAATCCGACAGGCAAAGTCAAGTTTACTCTGACTTTCTCCCTATGTCTCCCTGCTTCTTGTGTGTTTGTGTGTGTCCGTTTGCTGTTTGGCCCCGTACCTTTCACTCGGGTGGAATTGGCAGGAGCATTATAATGTGAATGTAAATGCAAATGTAAACGAAAGCAAGGAAGAGAAAGGAGAGGTATGCGAATGTGATGCGCAAGGTTATGTAAATAAGTTCGAATTTCCCAACTCTATCAGAATTTTCTCTGTGGTCTCTTTCTGTTGTGAATGTTTGTTCCATTTAGGAGAAAGGAAGAGTAGATCCCACACACACGCACACACACTGAGGGGAGAGGGAGAGAGAGGGGGATAAAGTATTTCAACTTATTTTTGAAACGTTTGGATGATGGTCTCCATTCAATGTCGAACGATGGGAGATGATCACCTATGATAAATATTCGTAGGAGAATATTAATAGTCCAAGTTTGAATGTACCGTAGTTCGTTTTTAATGGCCGGATACTGACAAATTATGAGAAGATCCATGAGCATAATGTTTCTCAAAAAAATTTGTTGAGAATTTCCGAAATTGTTTCCTCGTTTTTGGAAATTATTCCAAGCTCTTCAAGCGCAATGAATCGTAGGTGCACCCGGATTTTCCCTACTGTTTTACGGTAGAGGTGCCAAAAAATATTTTCGGGTAAATACACTTGGACTTTCTTAAAAGGGTTAAAACCTTGGCAACACACACACACACACGTGGGAGAGAGGAAGAAAGAGATGCTCCGGGAAAACGCGGATTGCCTTTACAAAAAAACGTTGATCTTTGTAGTCGTGTATGTTTGTGGATTTTGAGATCTATTTATCGATTCGAGTGTGCATAACCCGTCTCACCTTCCTCTTTCCCATCTTTCACATAATATCCCTTCTTCTGTTTTGCATCAGCTCCACACACACTGTCTTGTGTGTGTGTGATCTCTTCACAAAACTCACAATTTCCGAGCGTGTCGGATTACACAGGTAATTCATGAGTGGATAGACCATCTTTCTCTACAATATTCATCCACAGGCATACACAGTTTTCTGTATCATGATTCTTCTTTTAGTGAAGGACACACACACACACACGAACACACAAAGTATGATGCAATTCTGCTGAAAAATTTAAGCTCTGCATCGCGATGGGACCAGGCTTGGTTGTCACGGACTGCAGTCGTCATTGTGTATGCAGTAAAATCTGGGATGGAGGAGGCATAAGCAGACCTCAAAATGTTTTTCCGAAACCGGGTTTGTTTTACCATTTATTGGATTGAGTATGGAGGAGGGAGGGAGGAAGGGAGGGGAGGCGGGTTGCAGCTTGCACAAAAATAAAATGAAATAATTTACTTGCAAAATGAGCTCCGCTCTCCCTATTATATTCACACATGGCCTCCTGCCTTCCATCTCTTCTTTCTCTGCTTTCTATCCTCTGAATTACAACGACTGTCTTCCCACAACACAATGTGCAAGGAAAGGTGTACCGTAATTCAAATTTCACGGGCACTGACATAAAAATCAGAATTCGTTATTAAAAATTTAAGCTTTTTTGAAAATTATCATTAAATGTAGATATTCTGATTTTGTACTCAACGTTGACCTGTGCTTTCATTTAGAGTTTTACAGTAGGGGAATACAGAGACAGTGAGAGGGAGGAAAAGCATACATTTGTACAGGTCACATAAACGTCAGCATTTAAACACATCTCATTTTTGTAATGGCAGTTCTCCACTGACTAGAAGGACTTGCCTTCATCTTGCCATTGTGTTGAATACCACTCGGGAAAGAGAGAGAGAAGGAGAGAGTGTGTGTGTGTGGAACGAAAGAAGGGATGGATATTATTATTATTTTTTGAATGACAAGTGTTCGGATCCTTGTCAATCCTCTTCTTTTCTTCTTCCTCTCCAAGTTGAAAGGAAGTTTTGAGAGTATCTCTCATCGATTTCCAAGAATAGAGGAATAGAAAGCAGAAAGTTTTCCATTTCCAAAATTTTTGACTACCTTCACACACGTGTGGAGTGTGTGTGTCTGTGTCTGTATGTGAGTATGAAGTCTATTCAAGCCTAGTCTAGACTTGACACATCCAAGTTGATAACGTCAAATTTGCACATGTCAGTCTCTTTATTTTCCAAGAGTCTGAGTTTCTAATTTCTAATTCGAATTGTACACACATCAAAACCTCCCAATTCCCCATCAAACTCTTCCTTTTCACAAATGTCAATTCCAACTTAATGTCAATTCTCGTAAAAAAATCCATTTAGGAAACCTGTCTCTGTCTGGTACAATTTTTTAACGAGAAAGAAAGTTGGATTTATTTTCAATATTTACTTGGAATTTTAATATTACAAAAATTACTTTCTTCAATTTCATTTAAAAGGGAGCAAATTAAGTTTTTCTATGTCTAAAAATAAGACATGAAAAGGTTTATATTTCGTTCAAAATTTATTTAATTATCAACAACAATTAAATAACTTGTCATTAGTATTTCCTTATAAAGAAAGTTGTAGTAGACTTTCTCCGATTTAATGTAAATCACAACGTTTCTTTGTTGACCACCGTTCTTTTATCCTCCATCAAAATCTTCCTGAACTGGCCCAGCTATTATACTTTCTCCGACTATCTTTTTAGAAGCCGGGAGATAAAAAAGAAAGTATAGAATAGGGAATGACTGTGTTATTTAGTAGCCGGTCATGAGTGGTCTCAAGTTGAATGGAGAAAACGGGAGGAAAAAGTAAATTTCTTTTTTTCTTTCCCTCTCATCTTATCTCAGGTTTTCGGGAAGAGCCGAGCGTCTGTATCGCAGAAACGAAGGAGGAGAAAATTTTGGGCGGAAATAATAATAGAATGTAACACAGGTTATCCCATCTCTATGAACTCTCTACTTTCTCCCCCTTTCTCTACAACCACAGAGAGAGAGAGAGAGAGAGAGAGAGAAAGAGACACAAGAGCCCCTCCAAATGTACGTTACGGTGGGAAATTGTTGGAGAAAGATATAGAGCGAGGCGAGACATTGACAAGGTGAGTGTGCAAAATTTCGGAGGAGAAACCCGGGAGATAATGTCGCTTCCACTCGCTGTGGCTGCCAGGACACGGGCCGGGTAGGCCCGGGACAGGAAGGATAAAAAGTGTCGTGGTCGTAATCGGGTGTCGTAATTCACTCTCTCTCTCCTTTTCCCTGTTATGATAAACCTGGTGCATGCACCACACACACACACACACTGTGATATGTATAGATTGGCGGGTTTTCGCATGGCTGAGTCTGCTCATCTGTCATCCCGCCACTGTCGTTGTCATTGTCGACTTCCGTCAAAACCCGCCAATGCGTGATATTCACAATTTTAATTGCTTTCCAAACTGACACGCTTCCCTCATTCTCTCTTGTATATATTTTTCACACTTTCCACGTGAATCACGTGATCTGGAAACGGAGAAAAACTTTATTTTCGCCCAAAGCTTGTCAAAATTTTGAGGGTGTTCGATCTTCGGGGCTTTTATTCCCATATATGGAAAATTCTCGGAGATTTGGGATTAGGGAGAAAGCATGACAAGGACAGACTTGTCATTGAGTTGGCGGTGAGAATCTACAAGTCTCTCCGGAATCTCCTCTTTTCCCTTTCTCTCTTTTCCCTCCTCCCGACTTTGTGACAGGGAAGACATGGGAAAGTGGAAGTGTAAAGGGACTGTCCAGTCCGATCAGCCTGACCATCAAATTCTCTTTCTCGAACGGCAGTCTTCGGAATGCACTGACCAGGAGAGAGTGTGTGTGTGGCTACGTGAGTGCACTTTCTCCCGGAAAAATTCCACACTTTTTTTGTTTCAGGGCTGCAGTGGATGTGGGTTACAGACATGTTTGAACAAGCTGTGGACGTCACTGGAGAGTGAAGTGGACGAGGAGAGAATGTCTTGGTTAGGCTCTGTTAAACTCCTGAAAGTCTGAAGAGTTTCCTGCTGGAAAAAGTGGGAGAGAGGAAGGGAGAAGGCCACGTGCTTTTTTCCTAGATATTCTGAAAATTCTTGTTGGGAATCCTCCCTGGAGAATTCCACGAGGAATATTTCAATGTCCGTAAAAAACAGAGTCCGCAGAGTTTCTTCCATCATAACTGTGACGTGGAATAAAAATTTTGGGATTTTCCAGAACGTCCAGAACTTCTATGTTTTCCAGAAATTTCTGGGCTTGAATTAAGTACTGTAGTCTGGAGAAAAGAAAGCTTGTGATCATTTAAAGAACCGTATTTTAGTAAATAGGATTATTTGCATTAAATCAGGAAAATTGTTTAGTTAATCAAGGATTTTGTATCTATTATTTCGAATTCAAAGCAGATAATGCAAAAAAATAAGATGCAGATGGCCATTCATTGTAATTCAAATGTTCCGCCTATCCTCCATGTAAACTCGCTATTGATCTATCGTAATGGATATTTTTGACCGTCATTACATTCCTAATCAAATTACATCGGAGAAAGCAGAGCTTTCTTCTGATTACAATTCCAAGAATAAAAGACAATGTTCTAAAAAAGAAAAGAGAAGGGAAAGAGAAAATAATAGCCTTTCTTAGGCATTAGAAATGGAGGGTAAAGACCACAAATGAAGTCAATTACCAGTGGCAGAAAATATTTGGAAACTTTCGCTTCCCCCTTTCTCTTCTCTTCTCAATCTCAATAAAAAAGGATTGGCCTCCCTAATAGACTTCCATGTCGGAACTTTTTGCATTTTTACGATTCTATACTCTATCCACACACACACAAGAAAGAGAGAGAGAGAAAGAGAAAAAAATTGTAGGGTCATAGGGAAAGTGGAGAAACAGTCCCCTTTCTTTTTTCCTTTTGTTTTTATGCTTGAGGTCTGGACAAATTACGGAATGTTGATGATGGGGAATGAAAAACTTTGTAATATTTCCGAAAGCTCCATTACCTTTCTCTCTTTGCTTTCTCCCTCCTCTCTGAATAAGATTATAGCTGATCATGAGTCACTTCTCTTTCACGCTCTCGGCAAAAAAATGAAGAGAAAATTCAAATTCCTTGTTTTTCCATCACACTCACTTTCTCTCTCACACACACGTACACACACTCTCTTTTTGTGGATTGTAAAGATGAGGAGATTGAGGAGCATCATATGTTGACTATAAAATTGTATAAGTGAGATTGGAATGGCATGAAAAAAAATATTCTCGGTGGAATCAGCCAGGAAAAGTTTGAAATTGGAAAAGTTTTCCCCATACTTTTCCGCCCTCTCTCTCTCTCCACCTTATGCTATATTTATAGAGCATAAGAGAAGAGGGAGAAGGAGAAGAGGTTCCGGAAATCAATCTTATCACTCTTATTTATTGAGCAAATAATCACGTGGCCACAAAATTCTTTCCATAATATTTCCAACTATTCTCTCATTAATTGCTTTTTTAAAATCCTCCCTCTTTCCCAGGATCCCTGGAGGGCCAAGAGAGATTTATGTACAAGTCACCGGTGTACAGGAGTAAGGAAAGAAGGGGAAGGAGAACGTAAAAATACGAAAAAAATGGAGAATTTTAGAAAAATTAAAAAATAATCGAGTTTCCCCCTACTCCACACAGTAGATCCACAGTAGAGCAGAGAGAAAGAAGAAGAAAGCGGGAGGTTGTTAATTCGTCGTATTTTATTTAGAACTCGTCTCCTGGGAAAGTGGATGAAGAGACGGAGAGAGAAAGTCCAGGGTTCCACCCGCATCAAAATGAGGTTTTTATTGGGCCATTCGAGGACCATTTCATTTGCATTATTTCAAAATTTTCCTTCGTACCTCCGGCAATTGTTGTGTCTTCTCCCTCCTCCTCGTCTTCATTTCATCGTCTTTCCCAGGATGGGAGTGTAGTGTCGTGTCGTGTCGTGTCGAGGAGAAATCTAGGTAGAAAGACTTTCGCCATGTATTTGTATTTTAAGGAGAAGTGTGTCTACTTTCTCCATGATGTCGCAGTTGAATCTTATTAGAGGGAGCATCTCTAGAGATAATCTTCATCTCTTCATCCCGAGTGACGGGGGGAAGGAGAAAGTAGACACTGTGGCTACGCACACCCTTTCTCCGCACCAACCGGAGAAAGAGACATGTACAAAGAAAGTGGTCTCTGCTTTTAAAGAAGGATGTGTTGTGGTGACACGTCACATTCCCAGGAAAAACTCCAAAAAATAGCTCATACCATAAATTTCTCCCTTGGTAAAACGTTCTCCATTTTACATATCTGCTCTATAGTATTTTAATTTTAAAAATGTTCTAAATTTTTGAAACTACTGTTAAGAAAGCATTGGAGACTTTTCTTTGAATTGCAATTCAAATATTTGTATATTTGTAATTAAAAATTTTGCAAATTTCATCAGAGTGTGATCGGCTTTAATTAAATGATATACGGCATTTTCTTTCTTTGTCGTGAAAGTGGAGACTTTTACTTCTTCCCTTTCTGCAAAATTACACAAGAAGTCCAATAGAAAAAGAGTGAGAGGGCTTCCTTCGGAGAAAGTTGCGTGAAGGGGATGTAGGTGTGTGGAGCAACTCTGTGTGGTTAGTTAATTTACAACACACACTGTCTTAGTAAAGAGAGAAAGAGAGAGAGATGCAATCAGAAGCCTCTGCCTTCCGTGCATCTCCATCATCCCAAGAGAGAGAGGGAGAGAGAGGAGAAAACTCTCACTCTCTCTCTTTTACATGACAACATGATGGTGAAATTGTTTACATTTATGTCATCCCATTCTAAATATTACAAAATTTCCGCTATCCCATCCTTTTCTCCTCCTCCTCACATTGTACACTGTTGTGTTTTTGTACACACACACATTTCCTGCAACGTCTCATTGCTTCACGTCCGCACGATGTCGGCTAAAACCACCCAAAGTTTTGTTTTCTCTTTCCTTCTCCTTCTCTGTGGTTTTCAAACTTTCTCCTCCCTGAACCTTTATTATGGTTGACACTGGAGAAACTCCTTCTCTTATCAAAGCACTCTCTCCACGCACACGCTCTCTCTCTAACAACTTTTTTCCTTACCTGGTCTTCCCCCTCCCCTTCTTCCTATTTTTATTTGTTCCAAGATGTGAGAGCCAAAGAGTCAAGAGCCCAGTCAAGCGGATTAGTTTGTAGGATGCCCTTTCCCTCAAATATCCACTTTCTTCGATTATTGAGATTCGAATTATTAGAAATCAAATTGAAAAAATGGACAAGACTTTTTCTCAGAGAAAATACAAGCATTTTGAAATGTATCCTTGAATTTTCCACTTCTCTTTCCATACAAGAATAGAGGAGAGAGAAAGTGGCCTTTTGTTTTTTCTTTGAACTCTCAAAGAGAGAAAAAGAGGAAGATCAAAGAAAGAAACGCCCATTCCATTAAAGTGGAGAGGAGAGAGGAGAAAGAAAGAGGGAGGAGAAAGTTAGACCACATTTATTTTGATTTGTTTCATTATTTTCAGAGAAATATTGTGTCTCCCGGTTTTCGAAACATTCTTTGGATTGTTTAGACTGTGAAATGTCGAATTTGCACACTCATCTTTATCTTTATCCTGCATTCATTTATGAACGATATGAACCGGGAAAAAGAGAGTAAAAGAAGGAAAGGAGAGGTTTAATTGCAAATTGTAAAATCATTGATGGTGAGACAGTTAATGTCTTGATCGGGTAAAAGAAGGAGGATTGGTGTCTGGTGAGTGAGTCAGGGTCATAAAGATGTGGGAGAATAAGGAGGGGCTGACAAGCAATTGACCTCGTTTTAAATTCGGGGATGATGATGATAGCGGCTTATGGTGATTAGCAGGAGAGACAGTATCATAAAATTTTAATGGCTCATTACTCACATTCAACCACAAAACGAAAGGCCTGATGCAAATCTGAGTGAAAGTGGGGAAAAGAGAAAGATGGAAGATAATCTGGAAATATGAACTCAATATTTTCCACACTATTTTCTTGTTAGCCCTAAAATTTCTGAATATTTAGTAACCTTGGTTGTACATTTTCAAAATTTTACTCTCTCTGCAATAATTCAAAATTTCCCGAGAATTCGCAAAACAACATTTTGTAGGATTTCTCTTCGGTCTTACATGCATAATTTTTTCGGTTTTTACTTTCTCTTTAAAGTCATTTTTTAAATCTTCTTCTTTATCACTCTTTCCTCTTACAAATTGTTTTAATATTTATTGACTTCACATTTGTAAAGAAGAATCTTCTTTGGATTTATGACGGTGGCTGAAAAGTGATGTACATTCAAAAATTGTGTTTGAAAGTAAAATTTCTTTCAAAATTTGCATCCTCCATTGACTTTCCATTTTGACAGAATAGTTAAAGGAGGAGGAGGTGGTCTAATAAAAACCATAACTTTTAGTCAGGATAGTGTAGAATGACCTTAAGCAACGTAAAAAGTTGGGAAAGAGAAAGAGGAGGGAGAGAGGGTGTCTAATGTGTTTGTACAGCCACACACATGTATTACCAGTGTATGTGTGTGTGAAAGGTACAAGAGTCGTAACTAAGGGGAAACCTTTCCCTCCCAACGCCCCTCACTCACACATACACATACATACAGATGTATTAAAGGTACTCAAAAATATCCACCAACTTTCTCCCTGGTTGTGTATGTGTGGCCACAGACCTGGCTGCTTTCTCCTTCTTTTATGAGGAACTTCATTTTTATTCAGTACATCGTTCTTACATTAAACTCTGCTTGCAGGGGAATGACTCCTCCTCCTCCGCATCTCCCAATCTATCTTATATGCCCCCTCCTCCTTCTCTGCTAGGGATATATTTTTACGACTCCTAGAATTGCTCCCCCTCACTCTACTTCCCCCCTCTCTCCCCCTCCCCACACACAAGTCTGGGATGTTGTGCAAACTTGTTTTTGTCAGATTTTTTGAGCGGGGAAGAGAGAGAGAGTGGTTCAAGGTACAATTTTGGGAGAGAGCGAGAAGAAGAGCGGGCATAAAAAATTGTGGGATAGAAAGGAGCCTCATGAAATGAGGGACATAAAGGCAAAGGAACTGGAGCAGGTTTCCTTCCACACACACACACACACACGTATAAAGAGAGATAGAGAGGGAGGAGGGAGAGAGAATGTCATTGCTTGAAATGTAGCCAGGGAAAAAATGGCGAATTAGACTCAACTGTGTCTCCATTTTTTGCAAATTTGGACGGGCCATTACGTTAGGGAAAGTGTGTGTGTGTTTATGTGTAGGGAGTGAAAGTATGGGGAAAGACCTAAACGAGTTTGCGGGGGAAGAGGGATTAAATAAGGGACAAGCTATTTAAATGATTTTTGTTGGAAAGTGGGGAGGAGGGCGAAATTTGAATAGTGAATAAACTGGGATTACATTTTTTTAAAAATAAGAAAAATTTGTTTGATTTAAAAGAAAAATTTTGAACTCCACATTTTGTACTGAATCTTTTATTCCAAAATAAAATGAAAGTGCAAATTTTTGTGAGACATTTTGATTCTTCAATGAAAATTGGAATAATTAATTTAGCATTAATTATGAATTTGTACCTTAATAATCAAGTTGGAAATCCCATTTTAATTAAGTTCAAAAAATAAAATTAGTTTGATTATATTATCCAGTAGAACCTGACCTAGCCCTTTCCCTTATCCTTTGAAGAAAGTTTTCCCTTTGGTGAAAGTTTAAGTGTAAGAGAAGCGAACGAGGATGATAGAAAAATTAGGCGGATTTGACCCTCAGCCTTTTTTCAAACTTTCCCCTTGCACTCCACTTCAGGGCGAAGAGGAAATGAGTAGAAGGGTCGAAGCGATTTTTTAGAGAGGGAGAGAGAGAGAAAGCGAGGGAAAGAGTAGCCATATGTAAAAATGAAGGGAAAGGAAAAAGAGGAGGCCAAATCGATATGGAGGAGTGAGAGGAAAAAAAGAAAAAAAAATTAGACAAGGAATTGGAGGAGGAAGTTAAAATGCCAATTCCACTGCCATTGCCAGAGACCAAAACCAAGTCAATAATCCATTAATCCTAAATACCTCCACACTACACTCACAGAGATACACACGCTCACTCACTCTCTCTCTCTCCTTTACTAAGTGTGTGTATACAACGTGGAGGGATGGCAGGGTAGAACCAAACACAAAATTTGTGTATAACTTATAATGGACGGTTGGCTAAGGCAAGGAATAGAGTAATTCAATCAATTACAACTTCCAACTCTTTTTAAACCTCCCAATACACAGACACTTATATCTACCGTACTTTCTCCAATACAAGCCGTACATAATTAAGTTTTGAAAGCAAAGATGTTTGAGTTCAGAAACGTTAAGTGTACAGTAAGGCTTTATATTTGTATCGAAAAATTCTGTAGATTTATTCAAAATATGATGAACTAACAAATTGTAGACGTTTTCTCATGGATTTTCTGAGTGATGAGATTTTTACGGATTTGATAGGAGAAAGTATCTAATTTTAAAAAAATAAATACAAATTTGTTATTTTTAAGCCGTCGCTCTATTAGAGCAAAAGTCCATTAAACTTTCTCTAATGAATCCAGGCTGGACTTTTATCTTTCTTTGTATGGGATACTTCAAGGCTTTTCGCCAAATGCTTTCTCAAAATGTGAATTTCTCCGCTTTCACTCTGCTCTCTGCTCCTTGTAGTAGAGAGTAGAGAGACACAGAAAGGAAAAGATGTTGATACTTTTTTTCCCGCATGACTAGTCCCCAGTTTCATGTACACTCTCATATCACCCGAATTGTGGTTGGGGTTTTGTATGTGTCACAATTCCAGCTTGCTACTGTCTCCTCCAAAATGAAGACCCAAGGTCTTACCCTAGACAACCCACATACACACATACACACACACACTCACTTTTTTATGGTTGAGAGTGACACTGCATTGTATCTGCCAAGCCCCCTCCTCCGACGACGACAGCTTAAACTCGTCGACTTTAATTCGGCTCGATGGTGACCATGTATTTTTCCCTTGATCTCACAAACATACACAGCACCCTCAGTTTGTCTCCGTTGGATTCCAGTCCTGAATCCAATTTTTACATGTATTTTTCAATGGAAAAGACTTGGCAATTATCGTAATGCATGTCTCTCCCTCCCTTACTCTCTCTCTTTCTCTACTTTCTCCCGCCTCAAGGACTGAATTGAAAAGTTTCCCCACACACCAACTTTCACAACAGACTCTGCCCTTTACTCTGCGTTTGTCTATATCTATATCTACGGCCAACGAGAGAGAGAGAGCGGGAGAGTGACACGCAACCATGGATACGATCTAAGCATGCAATGGCATGGAGAAAGCAGGAGAGAAAGTGAGAGGGGAAAAAAGTAGAAAGACAAAGTTCATGCAGACAAGAGTTTGAAAATTTCCAGCCTTTTCCTATTTTTTCTCACTCTCTCTCTTCACAGTGTGTGTGTGTTTTGGGTAGTGTAGGAACCGTGAATAATGAAACTATCATTAATATTTTGTAATGGAAGGTTGCGTGCCCCGTGTTTTTTTCGAAACATCCTCTGTCTCTCTCGAAACTCACTCAACCTGATTGTTCAATTCGGAGGACGAGAAAGGTTCAAGTGAGAAGTTGTAGAGAAAAGAGTCGGGAATCCAAATGCCAGACACCCAGAGAGAAACCAGTCCGACACACACACATACAGACAATTTTATTTTGTCAAGGGATTTTTATTTTTGTACCATAAAAATCTACAAAAAAATTTCCCCTTTCACACATTCAACTGTCTTTGTGTGTGTCTACACGCATTTATGTACATTTGCTATATTTAGCATGGGCGGGTGTAAAAAATAGAAAGAAGAGCGGGGATTAGAGAAGTGAGGGGATCAGATATTGGGAGACGCTGGAAATTTACAATTAGACTCTTTGTCAATTCGGTCACATCTAGTGTGTTTGTTTCATTGACTTGGTTGTCACGTCTGAGGAGGGAGAGGCGAGACGCTTCTCTTGATCCCTTCTCTTCTTGGACTGGGTGGAGGGAGGGAGAGGGAGGAGAAAAGTATGACTTGCCATGAACTACTATTGGAGAAAGTCCTTGTTCTTGACATAATCCAAGTAAAAGCAAAACAAAGTGAAGAAGAAAGAGAGAAAGTAGACTTTGATATTTATTGCGTCTTTTGTTTGGAGGAAGAGTACAAATGGTAGAGAGTGGAGTGTGTACAAAAATCATTAAGGCGAGGGGATGAACAATTTCAATTAAGTAATGTTCAACACCGAATAATGTCAAAATAAATTTAAAATTTTGAATCTTATGCTGTTTTGAACATAACACGGGATATTTCTCTCCCATATTTCAAAGGAAAATGTTGTACAGTTTTCGTTTCCTCATCTTTTGAATAGACTATTTTTCAGTGAAAAAATTTCTTGCAAAAATCCTTGGTGCGAGGAGGAACGGATGAATTACGCAGCTTTTTAATTGAACTGGAAAGGGAGGAGGGAGGGAGGGAGATTGTCGACAGAGTGTGCACGGAAGGATGATCAATATAATTACGAGGAGTGAGTTAATGTGTGAGTAATTCCACTCCTCCCTTTTTCCATCCTCTCCCATATTCTACACACACACACTTTCTCTCTCTCTCTCTCTCTCTTTCCTGTTGTTTTCCTCCTTTCCTCCACGATCACTTAAAACCCCATTAAAAAGCTTTCACAGCTTTGTCCTTTTCTCCTCTTCGGGAATGACCATGACCATATCCTTTTGTAGACCCTCCTTTTGAATTTGTAGTTCCCTTCATCCCTTTGAAAACAACTTTTATTTTAGGAGGCTGACTTTGTCGTAAAAACGTTTATGATAGGAACATTATTATGTGATCCTCCCTAGTTAAATGTGTGGATGAGAGGAGGGGGTGTCGTAATCGTTGATGGAATTTCTGTGAGGAGTTGGAGGAGGCGGGATGGTCATCATAAAAATAAATTCCATGAACTGAGCAGCTTGAGTGTCACACACACACACACACACACACACACAAACGACCGGAGAGAGGAGACATTGGATCATGGCCCATGAAAAACGGTGTACCGGCTGCCATTAACCAAACTAGACCAGCCAAGGACAAAAAGAACGACACAGAGACACTGTAAAAAGAAATCTAAAATTTTGAGAAAGAGAAAGTATATCATTCCGTCTTGTTGAGGGGGGAGAGGAGGGAATGGTGAAAATAAGGAAGCTTTCATCCTTCTCCATTTTACATGGGCTGGTGAACAGGGAGAGAGGGGAAGGGCCATAAATATTTGTGCCCATGTTTTCTTATTCCAAATTCTCCTTCTTCGGAGGAGAAGGAGAGTTCTCCATCCCATTTTTTCCCTGGACAAAATTTATGGGTTCTTCACTGATACAGATGGTCAGGGATGTTCGGTGAAGCAGTACACCATTCTCATACCTGCCTCGGATTGTTGTGTGCGTATGTGTGAAAGGAGAAAGGTTTTCTTGAATTAAATTCCCACCCCGTAAAAGTTAATAATGTGGCCGGGTGAAAGGAGAATGAAAGCTTAATTTTTTTAAAAATGCTAACGCTAATAATGTGAGTGCAAGTTTTCTCGCAAAAAGGTGGATTGTTAAAAAGAATTCAACAAATTTTAGTCCACTTTGAAATTACAAAAATTGTGTAAAAGTTTTTGTCAATTGTGTACAAAATTTGAAAGTCAAATTTAAAAATTGCGACAATCCTCGTAGTAGGCGTGTGCGTGTGTGGAATGAAAGTCCTTGAAATTGAAGAAAATCGATTTAAACTGCCAAAAATAATTTTTTAGGGAAAGATGACTCCATTACTTTCTCCAATGTAATTTCGTCTAAAATTATTGTGAATACAAGGAATATTAGAATAATAATAACCGAACCATGTACTCCCTCCCTTTCCCTCCACTGTACGTGTGTTTGTGAGTCCGTTGAGACGTAAAAAATAAGAATGACGACCTACACGTTCCTCCACCATGTGCGAAACTTTTTTGGGAGGAAGAGGAGTGAAAGAGAAGGAGGAGAATATCGTTCGTGTCATGATAAATTGTTTTTCTGCACGCCGTCCCCTCCTCCCCCTCGTTCCCCTCATAAATACATGCAATTTTAATCAGGTGCCCATGCCATCGTCATATCATATTCCTTAAATATATTCTCTCTCTCTCTTTCTCCTTCACACACACACGCTCTCTCTGTCGTAATTTATTCTATGTAGAAGCCAACCCCATTCTCTGGATCTCGCACACAAACAAATTTTCCATTTCCTAAAAATGAGTCTCGGGTGTGTGGCTTGAATGTAAGCGAAAAATCATGCTTCATGTTCTCTCGCAGAAATTGTCTCGGAAATCTGGGAGAAAGTGAACACGCGGGAGGGAGAAATCCATCTAAAATGAAACAAAATGGATGTCATTCTTCATAATCCGCCCCCTGCCCAGATCAAAAATGCATTAAGATAATTTTAAAACCAATATTATCCACACACACAAAAGAGAAAGCAGCTGTCTCGTAGGAGAAAAGGGAAGTCTATACATAACCATTCAATTCCATTAAACTGACATTTAGCTCAGCCTCCCTTCTTTCTCCGAGACAGGAGGAGGATAGGAACAGCCGTTCGTTAAACGGTTGTGTATCAGTGAGTGAAAGTGTAGTGCAACAATTTTTGAGGGAATTGAGCCCACATTTCATCTTTATAGGGGAAATTACAAGACAGGACCAGGCACACAACACACACACACACACAGCTGCATCATTCAGCATTCAGCGTGTGACAGTCGTAAATTCCAACACGGCTTAAAGTACGAAATATTGAGCTCTCCCTCCCCCTCCCCCTCTCTGACAATATTTATGGTTCATCATATTGATTTACAAGCATCCACCATTCCTCCGCTTCCCGTTAATTCGTAGGCGATTCAAAAACCATTTCTCCTCTGCTTTCCCCAATGACGTCAGACCACAATTACAATTGACATTAACTGTCCCTGAAAATAAAGAAGAGTTTATTGAGCCATCACGCCATTTTTGACATAGTCTTCCCTGTCCCTGTGTGTGTGCGTTTTGACTCCTAAAATGACGTTTGTGGATAATTGACTGTACATGTGTTTTGTCATGTGTAGTGTAATTTATTGGATTGGCGTGTTTGTGCCTATTAAAATGATCGCCGTGAAGGCCAACAAAGATTTGACCACTTTTTGACGATTTTACAACAAAATGACAGAGCAATGAGAGAGAGAGAAAGGTATGGCAAGGAGAGGGTGTAAAGTAATTTCCTGAACTAATTCAACTAATTTCACAGCCATTAGCTCGGACCTGAGTAGTGGGGAGAAGGGAGGATGATAAGGAAATTAAGGGCAGCTGCTCAAATGTGTGTGTATGATATGTGTGTGTAGCTGTGGAGTATATGTCTTCACACTTTTTCCAAGAAACCTGAAAGAGAGAAAGTCTGTTCAACTCTTCTAATCCAATAAAAGAAGAGGGAAGTTAAGGGGAGAGAGTGAGAGATGGAAGGACGTGCATTTTCTTTCATTTCCCTCAATCACCGTGAGAAACATACCAAGACCATCCCTAATTGTCCCGCTTTCTCATCCTCAGCCTTCAGTGTAGAAGTCTGTGTTGGTTATGAGGAGATGAGGCCCTTCACTTTCTATGCGTTCAAGCTCGAGTCTTGCTGATCTACCTTCAGCTAAATTTTGAGGGACAGTATTAAAAAATTGACGAATTCTTATTGGAATCGAAAATGGTGGAAAATTGGAATTTGTAAATCTAAACCAAATTGTATATTAACAATTTAATTAAATTGTGAAATTACATAGAAAATCAAACAGTTTAATTGAGAAGGATAGAAAAAATCAAGTTTATTAGCAAATTCTGAAAACCATTTAATAAATTTCCCCTGGAGCAAAGCAATTTACAAAATCTCCAATTAAAGTTTATGATTTTTTCCCGGTAAAACTCATCATATATTTTTAAAAAATTCATTTTCTTTCAAAACAAATGATGTACCAATTGAGAGGAGTGGCTGTCGTTCCAAGTAAACTCATAACTTTCTCGTCAATCAAAATTTTCATGGAAAATTGAGTACATAAAAAAAATTTCCGAGCCATCCTTTCCTTCTCCTTTCTTTTCCTCCATAATTGAGTCTAATTAAGCTGGAGATTTCCCAGGACTGGAAGAGGGAAGCGGAGGCAAATTGATTTGCTGTTTGCTTAACTCCAAAGAGACTTGAGGCTGTCGCAACGTTGACTCAATCCAAAAATAGGGAGAGGAAGGATGTGATGTCCAAATGATTTTTTTTGGAATCCCCTCCACACACACTCTCTTCTCTTTTCCTTTGCACACAAAGCCTGTACAGAGAATCCCTTCCGCTCTACACAAATAAACACAAACAACAATGAGTGAGAAGAAAAGAGAAGGAGGCGGAGAAAACAAAATATTAATGAGGACTCGCAACCATGTTACAAATTAACTACAAGCCTTTCTTTTTTTTCCTTCTAAAATTACAAATGTGCAAATGTACACACACGCACAAAGAGAAGGGGTTGGGGAAAAGAGGAGGAGGAGAAAGCTGGGGGCTATGAAATAATGAATATATGCCATCAAAAACTCCTTCTGCTTCCATGTCCACAATTTTCTCTCCTCTTCCTAGGAAACAAGAGACGTCAAGGAAGAGAAAGTCATTTCACTTCCATTCAAAAAAAATGACTCATGCTTATTTAGTCTTTTTCTTCAACAGCCCAAAAAATGAGGAGGATAACGAAGGACCCGCAAAAGAGTCAAAAAATGAGAAGTGCAAAGATTGTTCTGCACCAGAAAAATCTTCAAGTAGAAATTGATTGGAGTGAAGAGAACTTTTGGAAAGAGAGAAGAAGCTTTCTCCACCCCTTCTCCACTTTCTTTCATTCTCCGGATGAAAACCATTTGACCAGATCATGAGGTTTTTTTGGAACTGAAGGATTATTGAGAAATTTTTTGAAAGAAAGTCAAATGAGGAGATTGAAGAAAGTCAGCAAATATTTACTTGGACAGTTAGAAATCCGTGCAAGAGAGAAAGAGAGGGAAAGGAGAGGCTGGGAGCGTAGATTTAGGTAAATGGGAACAGAAAAAGAAAGTCGTCAGGGGAAATTGGAAAGGAATCGAGAGGGTGAGTTTAGGTGTGTGTGTGAGAGGGAGAGAGAGGGTGAGTCAATGTTGAAAGCAACTTGCTTTTTCAGAGCTTTCTCCTGGATTTCTAAATTGAGAGCTGATGGGAAGAGCGTGACGCCTGGAGAAATGGGAAAGATTGCAATTTTTTGAACAATTTGAACTTGGGGGATATTTCGGACTCTCTTGTGAATACCGTACAATCTTTAACTGACACCCGGTCATGTGGCTATGAAGGAAAGGAAGATTCTGATAATTTTCCGAGCGTTTTTTAACCCGAATATTATCACAATCAACTAATTGAACCAGATTCTTCATAGGGTGAAGCGAGATTGTTTCATTAAAGCAAAAATTTCCCTAGTACTGATTTCTGAAATAGAAATACTTCAATGGGATGAACTGCGTCAACTTCAAAAATGTTTTGTTTCAAAACTTGTTTCTTTTTGAAGCTGTCTTTCAGGCGTCATGCTGTGATAAATGAATGATGGTGGATTAGCCAAACGACGTTCTCCCTTTTTTCATTATAATTACTTGGCAATGATTCGGAGGAGAAAGAGAAAAATGTACTGACGGCAAGTATATACACACTCTCACATACACACGCACACAAGGGGAGGGAATATGGGAATATGAAAAATATGGAAATAAAAAAGTGTATCTTGTGATGAGCAGGAAGATTAAGATGATGAAAGGGAAAAGGAAATTAAATTTTTAGTCAACTCAAACTCTCTCTCTCTCTCTGACACACACGCTAAAAGGGGAGTCATGACTCGTGATTTGTGAGCCTCTCTCATTTCTTTTCTCATCTACATCTAGGA
The DNA here is from genome assembly GCA_009870185.1 of Pygmarrhopalites habei. Classification (NCBI taxonomy): domain Eukaryota; kingdom Metazoa; phylum Arthropoda; class Collembola; order Symphypleona; family Arrhopalitidae; genus Pygmarrhopalites; species Pygmarrhopalites habei. The sequence continues at coordinate 67,284 of WJFB01000174.1, read as the reverse complement.
AATGTTTGTAAAGGGAAAATAATAATAATAATATATACTCATTTCCATCCTCTTTCTTCTCCCTTTCTTTGTATACAGCTTATGACTTTCCCCTCTTTCTACCCAAAGAGAGAAGAGGAAGAGACAGAGGAAGGGAAAACTGGGATTTTAATTAATTCTCCGAGTACATTACAATATTGCACAACATTTCCATCATATTTCGCAATATCCCTTCCTCTCTCTCTCTTGCTCTCTCTCTCTCTCTGCGTGTGTATGTCCTCCAGTCAATTAAATGAAGACGGGATGAGCTCAATTCACCCTGTCAGAGAGATCCAGAGCCGAGGAATATGAATAAAAATCAAAGGTGAAAGCTCTGCCCCGTGTGTGTTTGTGTGTGTGTGTGGAACTTATGAATAATATAAAAGAGAGAGGGAGAAAGTAGAGAAAGCAACAAGTCGCTAATTGAGACTATACAATTTCACATTGTAGGAAAAAAAGTAGGCAACAAGATCATTTCTTGTTTTTCCCTTCTCACTTTCTACTTTATCTCCTCTACAAACTTTCCTAGGCTTTACATCCCAGTGGCTGAGACTGGAGAAAGCGGAAAGAACTCTCACCCTTCTCGTCTTTGGCTGAATGTCTCATTTTTTATTTACGACACCGCTAGCCCTCTTTTCTCGGGTAAGGAGGGAGAAGGGAGAGAGAGTTGTCACATTAGCAGAGTACTTTTTTATTCCTTCAGTACTTTCACTCAGGATTTTATGAGATAGGGAGAATAAATTCATAATTTAGCTTTCTCCCTTCTTCATTCTCTAACAGGTTGAAGCAAATTGCGATGGTTTACCAGAAAGATTTTTTCATACATGTTTTCCTTTGGGTTAAAGACATTTTTGTGCAAAAAGGCAGTTTTTTTCGAGGTGCTAGAGCGTGGGAGGAAAGAAGAATGATTGAGTGGGAGGTAGAAAGCATTGGAGTCAGGTGCTTAAAGATATCATCATTCAAAATCAAGGATAGTTGCATCAGTCTCGTTTTAGTTGGTGGTTATTTTGGTTTACAGTTTATTACTCTGATGAGAAATTTTGGAAAAAACTTGAGTTTGGAGGAAACAAAATTTGGAGGGAACAAATCTATTTTTTAATAATCTGGAGCATATTATGTACACCAACTTTTATTCCCAATGAAAAATTTTCTTAGTGGTGATGCTGGGTGAAAGGGGGAAAGGAATCCAATTAGGAAAAGCCCACAAATTGGGACTTTTACTCAGACTAGTACACCTAGCCGTAAACCCCGTCAGATTACAAGAGACTTTTCATTCCGACTATTTTGCTTTCTCACCCTCCAACAATTTTCTTTTTTCTTATTAACACGACAGAGAGAAAATTGCAGAAACATATTGGCAGACTTGACCCTGACTAAGGACAGACACATGAACTGACAGTAGACGCAAATAAAGTGAGAGTGAAAGGGAGGATGAGGGAACAAAGTTTTCCAATCTGAGCCAGAAGCCCCTCCGTTAATCCTATTAACATAAGACTCTCACAAACCTTCGGATTACATAACAAATTTTCTTGGACACCGTCAAACTCTGCCTTATCCCCTTCCAGGCTTCCTGCCAAACCAAAAATCATCTCAAAAAGTTCATTTAATTAGCAAGGATTCTAATAAAAGCCTGACACGCCATCATTTCATGACAAGAGAGTATCAGTTCTATTATACTCATTTTTGACCTCGTAAAAGAAAAGAGAAACACACGGATTTTTCCCTGACCTGAGGTGAGACGAGCACTCAGTAAATGAAACTGCATGGATCACAATTTTCCTCGACAAATGAAAAAACCCAGTTTTTTCCACGAATCCTAATTACTTGAAAATATTACTACTACTTTTACCAACTTTCTCCATCCACCCGATTCCTTTCACGTTTCATCACGTCACATTTGACGTAAGTCTACTCTCTCTTTCTCTCCCTGACATCGCAACAATATAGAGTACAGGAGTAACCACGGATACAAACAAATTGTCTTGGTAACCACACACGCCGTCCACCACACACACAGACACATACTCTCTCTCTTTCTCAGTTAATTACAGAGAGACAAGAAGGAAGGCAGGAGTGGAGAAGACATTGAAAAGTGAAAGGGAAAAGTTACTTAATCACTCTGGATGGCTTTCATCCCACACGCACATACACACTTGCACACCCACAGATAGACACACACACGTCCCCTCCTTAATCTCCATTTTACTTTATATCCCTCAGTAAATACACAGCTACAGCTGTCAGTTAAAATTGTTTTCAACTGTCTCGGAGGAAAAGCGAGAGTAGGAGAAAATGGAGAGAGAGAGAGAGAAATTTAGAGGAGACGACCACAGATTTTTGGGGTGCAGAAGGGAGGGTGTGTGTATGGGTGACAAGACACGATTAGGACAAATTGTTCTTACATGAGCATTAATAAACTAATGAATCATGAGACGCTTCCTCTTCTGTTTTCATTTGAACGTCCCGCCATTTGTCTCTGTAAAAACTGAATGGACTTCCTTCGGCTGGAGAGAGAACGGAGAACCGACTGAAGGGAGTGAATGTCCGTGACAATTAATCCGCTTGTCTCTTGACTTTCTCCTTTAATTTTAATTTCTCTTTGACGCCCTTCCTCCATTTTCACGAGGAGAAAGTTGGAACAAATGACTCAATAATTTTTGGTCGTCCTTGTCCTTGTCTCTATTATTATTTGGGGTCATGGGATTTGAAAAACACGCGGATTAATAGTGTTATGAGACTACATATCTTGGATTCGACTCTACTGTGAGGGAAGAGTGAAGGAGTTTATGTGTATTGTAGTGTATTGTACACGGTCGTAATGATCCTCACAAATGATGATTGTGGATATCAGTGTTTAAGGAGGAGGGAACGGAGGGGGGGACGGGAATTAATGAAAAATGGGGAGGGTGGAAATAAATTAGGAGACGGAGAGACGGGTGGATAATAAATCATGTTAACCAATTCTCTTTCTCTTTTTCTCTTTCCAGTTTATTCTCGGATTTACGGAGTGTGGCTGGGACGACGCTCATGAATCTTCTCGCCTCCCTTTTCCTCACTCAACTTCTGTACGTCGTGGGGGCCGGGGGCGTTTCGGTAAGCCATTTTTCAAACACCCCTTGCACCAGCAACAGCAAATTGTCTTTTTTTCACTACTAACATTTCACCGTTAATTAACAGTTTAAATTTATTTTCCATCTTACTTTTTACATCCCCCGATTTTAGAATTCTGAATGAGTATTTAATTTATTGTAAACAACAACAAATCTACGTCTTTCATTCTATTTTCAATGGTTTCCGCTTTTTATTCATATATTAGTGAAGAGAAAGTTTGAAAGAGAAAGTTGTCTGCTTTTGTGAATTTTAGTAGTAGTTCTTTAAAAAATATACCAATTTTCATTGACAACCTGCTTTCTTTTTTGTTGCTGCATGCTCTTTATAAAAACATGGGAAAAGTAATTTTTCCCAAGGACCTTCAAAATTTTTTTGCACAAACAGAAAATTGAATTGTTTGTCACGATTCTCTCTTTCCCCATGAAAATTTTTCAAAATTCACTTTAATATTTATGTGCTCCAAAAAGAATTCAAAACTTTTAATTAGATTTTCCAGTTGAATTCTCTCTTTTCTTTGTTCTCTGCTTTTCATCTCGTTTTCAAAAAAGTCTCTTTGTTGATCCCCTTCCCCCTGGCCACTATGAAACAAAGAAAGCGTTATTTCTTTCTTTCTCCGTGTCCTGTGGGGTTTCTGTCCCCCTGTCAAATGAGTATTGAGTGCTGATGGGCTATAAAAGGGCAAACTTTTTTTTGCAAAGTGCTTAAACTTGTCCCATATCCAATCCTTTGGCCGAAGGGTCTTCTTTTTCATGGAAAAAGAGAAAAGGGAGGAAGAGATGGATTTTTGGACAATTTCGAAGAACAATTTTGTGACCTGTCACTTCTAAAATGGGGGAGGGGATGCGGGTTGATAGTGTGATCATCTGTCTATTCTACTTTCTCTGATTCCAAACCCTTCAAACTCTTTTTCTGATGGCTGGAGGGCTTCACAGGCTAAAACGAACATTTGGGAAAACTTAATTTGTTGGAATCCCTCATTTTTTGAGTGGAGAGTGAAAAATTAAAGAGGGAAGAGACGAGATTGTGGCACTCTGCCTTCATTTTTTCCAAATATACATATAAAAAAGTGAGGATGATGATGGTGAGGAGGAGGAGGAGTATCCCTGACTTGATTTGATTTCGAAATTCCAAGAAGCGAGGTAAGGAGGGGGAAAGAAGGGAATAGTCTCACAAACGTCTCGGAGAGACTAAATAAAAATTGATGAAGTTTGAGCTTTTTACGTTTATTGTCAAGGAGAGGAGGGAAAGCAATCAAGTCAGGAAGTGAAAGCACGGCCGGCTCCTTTGAATTCAATCAAGAAGTAGATTGTTGCTTTCTCCATCTCTCCATTTAGTGTGTGTATGTGTGGGTGTGGAATGTAGAATTTTGTGAAACTCTACATAATTTTCAAAAACGCAAGTGGAGAAAGTGAGACGGTCTAAGTGAACGTTTTATCTTATCCCTTGTTCTACACACTCAGTTTCTGTACTACACAGCCAATCTGCACTTTCATCTGTTCTCCTCCTCTGATCTGATGTAAGTGAAAAAACATTTCGATGAATCCATGCATTTTTTAACTTCCCATGAATTTCGATGGCCACAACATGATGAAATGATCAGTTCACAAGGGAGGGCTCAAGACGTGCTGTCTTCGAAACGAAATTTATAATTCAGTTAATTTTTATGTAAAAAAATTGAGATTTTAAAATGGCTATAAATTCAAAGAGGTCACAAAAAAATTGTTCAGATTGAAATATTTTTCATGAAGCAGAAATCAGTAGAAATTTTAAAGTTACAATAGAAAACTCTTCGTAGACGACTTTGTCCAAGAATCATGGGTGAAAGTGGAATGGGAGTGAAAGTCTCTCTTGCGAAAAATAGTGAGTCGTCAAGTTTGAATAGGAAAATTAGAAACTGAATGAAAAACATTGAAAAGAGAAAGACTTCTTTCTTTCGTTCATTTCATTCCTAGAATAACTTTAATGACCATCCTTCTTTTCCTTATATTGTGATTAAAGTCAAAATAAAAATAGGAATAGTATCCCAGGGATCTCAACACATTTTATCCTCTGGGAAAGTCTTGGAGATTCTGAGAAGGTATAAAAATTGTGGACGTTTTTGAAAATTATTTTGAGAGCTGAGGATTTTGTGAAGAAAATAAAGCTGAAGATATTGTCCCAGACACACACAGGGAAAAGGAGAAGAGAGAGGACTGGGGGAGGAGGGAAATTCCCCTGGAGTTTAATTAGAAGTCTTACAAGTCACCCCGCTGAGAGTCCTCGTTCTCTGTGACATCCTCTTTTTTTATACGCAGTCTCTCGTCAAAAGAGGAGAGGAAAAGGAAGGACAACATTTTTGTGTTAATCCATCGCGTTGTGTACAAACCAATTAGACCCTTGTGACATACACGACCTTGAGTCCCATGAATGTCTCAATATAAATGGTGGATGTGGATGGGGGATGAAAGTAGTGGAATTTTAGTACTTGCAATAGAATTCCAAGTCTTCTCCCCTTTGCGGAGAAGCCACAAACAGGGAGAAGAAAACTGGTTGTTCAATTGAATTGTCATTTAGAATTAAAGAAGGAATGAGAGGGGAGACTTGATTTAATTATTACCACTTCAACTTACAAAAACCACCTGTTACTCCCATCGAGAAAGTTGGGAGACAAAGGGTGTGATCAGAAATCAAGATTTTCTAGTCAATTGAAGGGAACGGGAGAGAGAGAGGCGGTTTAATTGTGCATACAGAATTAAGTGGTGAAAGGAAGAGAAAGTGGGAGAGAATAATTTTGCACATTTGTATTTTACTTTAGATTAATCTTAAGGGCTCAATCTAAATGAGAGAAAGTGACTTGGAGAAAGTAAACTACTGTATATGGTGGTAGTACCATTTGAAGTAAGATTTGAATCTTGCTTTCCAAATTTTGGTAAAAAGTATAAACAGGTCATAAATTTAATTTCTGCATATCGGAAATGACGACTGGATTGCTCCTTTGTCTGTTTCCTGTCAGAGAATCTCAAATTTACGGTTTTTTCCAGTAAAGAGAAAGCCATTTAAAAAGTATCTCTCTTTTCTTTCTCTTTTCTCCTTACAGGTGGCCGTGTTGATTTATTCTCTATAGATTTTGGAAAAATTCAAATTTTCTCACCCCCTCTCCCTCTTTCACACACACACACACACACATATATATATATATATATATATATGTATGTATATCCGAACCCGGGAGCGGGTTCTCCTTTTCTCTGCCTCTCTTTTCTCCAGACGGGCATGCATCAAGTCCCCCACATGTTGAGAAAATTGGATAGTTGGAAACTGAATACAAAATAGAAGTTCAGTTTCTCCTCTTTGGAGCACGAGGTCAGGGTATAAGCCACCCAAAATCCGTCCGTGTGTGCGTGTGTTCCTCTCCTTCATAAAAGAGAGAGAGAGAGAGAGGAAGGGACTTGGGAATACATGGCAGTTTGGGAAGGAAAACCCCTCAAATTGAATTCAAAGGGAGAGACAGGGGAAGTGTGAAAAAGTGGGGAAAGAAAATACGGAGAAAATCACACAGTTTTTACACTTTCTCCACACACACACAGAAGAGAGAAAGGGGGAGAAAGGAGAGGCACACACTCGATAAGGGAATGAGGTTGGTGGAACGATTAGGAGGCAGTCTGCACTCCCCTCATAATTTAGGTGCAGATAGTCAAGGACACCCAAAGAGTCCTGATAAAAATGAGAGCGTCTCCTTCCCTTCCTCTTCCATCTCCTCCTGCAAATTCATGTCTATTCATAGTCTGCATCCTTTCTTTGAAAAGGGAGCGGTGGGGGATCTCCCTTTTGTACACACACACAGAACATAAAACAAAATTTTGACTGGGTTCCCATGATTTATCGTAGTTGATATCGGAGTAGGATGGAACAACAGAATTTTCTGTGGAGGAGGAGGGGACCATTTGCACATTTTGGGAGGGTTGTAGGCTCTTGTTATTATTTGTAGAGACTTTCATTGTGAGTTTTGCTTAAATTATTCCTCACCCGTCTTCTTCCCTCGCACTTTCTTCCCTCCTCCCCCTACTTTCTCTTTTCAGGATGAAAATTTAGCGGTTGAATGCAGTGGAATGTGTTTTTTGTTTGACAGGCGGCGGATTTGTGTGTGAGCCTGGCTTTGGCACTCCACTACTCGAGGTTGACAGTCGTCTGCTGGCTCCTGGCTGCCACACATGACCTTTATCGGTAAGATTTCTCTCTCATTTTCTATTTTCCAATAAAACTTACAAATAGATCGAAGTGAAAGTGGCTTAAAGTTCAAAGAGACTTAATATTTTATTATTATTTCTACGGAGGCAGTTTCTTAAATAATTTCTGCGTAATTTAAACATGAAAATGCCCACCGGCTGAAAATTCTTAGCTAACAACATTTGAGAAATGGGCGTAATTAAATTCAGAAAGGAATTTTGGAATGAATGTAAAATTCCTGACTGTTTTTCCTTTGCAGGACTGTGAAGGCTCAGTGTGGGCTGATTGACTGTCCTCCTCCTTCCCTGGCCTCTAGTTTCTGCCGGTACTCTCTGCTAGGCTGGGGTCTCCCGGGAGTGCTTCTCAGCATTGCAATCCTCCTCCAGGTAAAGCCATCGTTTTTCTTGACACGGGACTGACCCCGGAAAATTAAAGTTAAAATTAATGGACCACCCACCCCATCCAAAACATTATTGGATGTACTTGTGTGGAGGAGGAGGAGGAGGACTATAAAATCAGAATTGGATTTTTGTGTGTATATGATTGTGTCAATAAATTGTGTCTCTTTCTGTGTGTGTGTGTGCGTGTGTGTGTGTGGATGCAGGTTTACGATGGCGGTCTGACGGAAGGTGCGGCGGAGGCTTTACGACCACAAAATTGTTGGTTTCCCTCCAATCGAACTTTTTTGCTCGCATTCCTCCTCCCATACTGGCTCATCCTGATTGTCACCATTTATTACGTCGTGCGGGGAGCCATGGCCATTCGATGGGCAGCCGCCTTTGCCCCCTCAAGAAAGGTCGCTTTCTTTTTCTTTTCATAAAGACATTTCAGCACTAAAAAAATAGGGAGGTTGCAAAAAAAACATTTCCTTCACTTTCTTTCGAAACCCCTTTTTAAACTTTCTCCTTGTTTGAATTGGTTCATTTTCCAAATTTTAAATCAACGTTTATATTTTCCCAGAACACTTTCCGGGGAAAGTGCAGGAAATTAAATACAGGGGGAGGAGGGGACGTGAAGAATCTAAGTTGTTAAATGAATTGCATCGCGCCCGGTTTGTTGGGGAGCACGTAGAGAAAATCAATTTAAACTTTGGTCATTTGGTCGCTGACCAAACCTTATTGACTAGGGTCAATAAGGTAGAAAGCGTGAGGAGGAGGAGGGGGAGAAGGGTTAAATAAATTGACACACATTTATCTTGGATAGTTGAGGAAGAGGGTAGTTGACAATATTACATTTCTTTTTCCACTTAGCGGGAGTGGGATGGGGGAAGGGATGATAGGAGAGAGGGAAAGGAGGAAAGGAGATGGAGTATTTGAGGTTGTAGTATCATCAGAAACAGGGAAAACTGCATATTATATCGAGCGAAAGTTCTCGGCCTACATTTGTACACAGAGGAGGAGGAGGAGGAGAAAGAGGGGATAATTCAGTAGGCCAAACAACAAGAGCGCGTTTTATATGAGGAGGAGATACACAGCTTTTTATATGATGAAGGAAGCATTCTTTTCCTTATTTGAAAGCCATCTTCTCACACAAAGAATCCAAGTACAGGATCCCACGCACAAACAAGATCAGACAGGATTTGGTGAAAGTAAGATTTGATATTTCAGCTAAAATGATTTTTTATTCTATTGAAATACATATATGAAATACATATTTCCAATAAAAAAAGTAGTTTACTCTAGGAAATTCTAAAATTCCTGACTCTATACAATTTTTTGAATTCTTGTTTGAAAAATAAAAAGTTTTAAATTTTGAAGGAATCTGAACACAATTTTGTAGAATTTTTAAAGAATTTTGTTTATTTTTATTTTTAAATGTGTCGATGAACTAAGCGTATAATGATAGGCTACTTTCCACTGAATGCTTTCACTCTTATATTCTAGATTTATTTGTTTGATGTTAAAGCGTGTATGTCATATCGGATCACCCTGTACATCTGAATGAGAGGGGAAAGGAGTGAGGATACTTGAGGGGAACTTAATATGAATTCTTTCCCCTCCCTCTGTGTCTACAGTGTGTTGCAAGTTGCAATTTCGACAGGGGATTGTGGGGAAGAAGACGGAGCTTCTCCCTGTGCTTTCTCTTCCTCAGAGAGAAAGAGAGAGAGAGAAAAACAGAATCAAGAGAATCAAGATCATTATTTCCTCGACGCTTTCCTTTCCGTCGCCATGGCCCTTACTCCTGCACCTCCTCAGGATTTATCTGGCCTTACACGGGTCATTTTCCCTAGCAATGTGTACACAGACCCCATTTACTCTCTCCCTCCTCCCTTCCTTTCATGTTTACTAAGCCTTGAGAAGCAAACACTCCACGCACATACACAATCTTTCTCTCCTTTCCCCTCTGCTCCCTTCTACTATCGAACCGAGCCAGAGAGATAGACAATCATCCTTCTCTTCCCTTCATCTTTCAACAGAATTAAACCAAGGAGAAAGTTCCTCTCCTTCCCTCTGTCTCAGAGATCACCTTTCCTCATCATCCAACCAGATGACGACCCACCCGATTCTCCCTGCCTTCCTCTATCGGACTCTAGTCAAATAACGATTATTTATTCTTATCCTCCTTTCCAAATTGCGTAACGTATCAACTCTTTTCCCTCCCTTTCTCCTCTCCCCAGTCACGTGGCCACGAACACTCTCAAAATTATTGAGTTATCTCCCATTTTTTTCAATTAAGACTGGAAAATGCAACGCACTCCTAAGGAAGAGGAGGAATGGAGAAGAGGGAGGGAATCACAATGAAAGGAAAGTGATAAAATGCAGGAGTCGGGGGAAAGGATTTATGCCAATATTAATTAAAGCGTAATTTAGCCCGAGCTACAATGAAATTACTGTCTACGCTGCATTCCCCAACAGCGGAGAAAGGCGGGAGACGAGCGGAAGGAGAGGAGGAGGAGAAAGAAAAGAAGACGGGTGGTATAGAGGAGGAGCGTATATTAAAAGCGGGTGAACAAGTGTGTTTGCCGTTGAGTGCTGTTGCCATTTGCAATTTTTGTCGACTTTGGTTAAATTCCCAGCTGCTGCTGTTACTCCTATGCCTCCTCCTCCTTCTCCTCTGCTTTCTCTAAGGTCTCTAGAGAGACATTCTTAATGTCCTGATGGGATTTCCAGATTTTGAGAAGAGGGAAAGAAGGAAGGGAGTCACATTATGATGATGAGGGTTAAAATAAAAAGGGATTTTTGCACAGACAACCCACTTTCCTTTCCCCCTTGATTTATTTGTTTAGCTCAGAAATGGAGGAAGGAGAAAGGGTTAAGATGGGCGAGTAATTAAATTAGAGAAAACAAATGAAGGAAAATGAGAAAGTTATTTTTTGGCAAATAAAAATGATGGAATAAAAAAGGAAATTAAAAACAATGGGACTTTCTAACAAGAGTGAAAATGGCGGGTTTTTGTTATAATTCAATGAACCGATGCTATTTAGCGTGAAAGGAATGAAAGTAATGTTTCAAAAGGTGTTTCCATATTTTGGGGAAAGCAGAATCTCAGGATTAATATTTAAGATGAAAAAGAAAATATGTTAAATTGAGAGAGAGTTTATCGAAAGAGAAAGTTTATCGAAAAGTCCTGTTTTTAAAATTGAAAGGGACTTTTACAAAAATGGAGGGTGAAAATGGATGTTTTAAATTTCCCAGTGAAAGTAATGATTCTTTTGATTTTTGTAGGCACAAGAGAAGTTGAGCAGACGTCGACGACTCCAGTTGTTCCTGTTCGTTCGGATAATATTATTTATTTTTGTGACACTCATGTCGGGGGCAGCATCTTCTCTCCTGGGTTTCAAGTTGGCTTGGGTTATCTTCGCGTGTAGTTCGGCTCTTCAGGGAATTTTCATTGCCCTGTCCGTCACCTGCAATTGTCAAGTCCTCAAATTGTACACACGGAGTCTCCGTGCCCGGGCAACCCAGGCTACAACCATCAACTATGGGGCTGGGACGGAGTCCATGGCCAAGTCTGCTAGTCTCCAACTACTCACTTGGGACAATGTACCTGACACCGTCTAAAAAATGAACGTACACGGTAAAAACATCACACAAGCGTGTCATCAAACTTCCCCCAACGACATCAGTTAGCCACACGAGACTAGAATAGAGAAAGGAATGGGGTTGGACATTCTTGTAACACTTTTAATATGCACAACAATCCTCCCCATGTAAAATGAAGGATGGAAAGAAGTCAGTGGAAATGAAATTAAAAATACTGTTTGGGAAAGACAAATATCGACCTACACAAATCCTATATTATATATACATATACAAAGAGAAACAGAAAAATATGGAAAAAGTTCATTACAGAGTGAAAGTATGGAGAAAGATTTGGTAATCTAAAATTTCAAATCAGTAGCATAGAATTTTTTTTGGGAATTTTCATTACAATTTGATTGGAAAATGTGTAGGCGAATGAAGTTTTGTAGTGAAAGTGCAAAAAAATTGAATAATTTTTTTCACAAAATTGTAAATTTTAATTAAACCGATTTTAAAAATCAAGTGAAAATGAGATCAAATGCAAAAAATACAATTAAAATGAAATTTTGTTTGTGAAAGACTTTCACTATGTGCAAAAACTTTAAAATGAAGGATTGAATAGAAAATGTATGCGTGATTGAGAGTGAAAGTATGAATGGGAAGTGGAGTTTAATTGTAATTAATATTCTGGGTGCATCCAACACTGACTAAAATGTATGGAGATAATAAAAAAATATATTTTTAATTTATTGCATCATGTGCTGCTCCTGCATATAATATTTAAAAAAACTCTTACTATATTTAAGTAAAGGTCTTATAATCACACACACACACAATAATTAAGAAATAAATTAATAATAAATATGCAATTATATTATGAACATAATTAAGGACAACGGTACTAAGTAAAACTACTACACTTGTGGCATGGATTGGTGCAATATGAGAATGAAAACGTTCATGATCGTTAATTTTGCATCTGTAATTGTTTTTTTTCGTTTAGTTAATCATTCGGCTGGTAAGATTTCGTCACATTTGTTTCTTTCCCTTTTGTACTTGACCTTGTGAAGGTTCATCGCATCATTTACATCAAGAGAGAAGAAACCTTCATTTTACTTTCTCTTCCTATTTTATATTTATTAGCTGCGTTGGGGTAGCAAAAGTCTTCAACTGTTGAAGAGGAGGACTCATGAAAAATAGAGTAGAGTAATGTAATTTAAAAATTATTTAAAGCCCTAATTAGTCTAAAATATTCTATTAAGCATATCAGTCGACAACGTGGAAATCGCAACCCACTTACCAACCCACGTACACACACACAAACAAACGTGACACAGCACACGAATTGTATATTACAATGTAAAAAAACATATAAATCACCATCACAAACTTTCTTATCGCCTACTAACTTATGTGTAACTTAATTGTACTTAAATAAATATAGTGGCAAAAAATTTTAAATGTAATTTTAATGACACAGACAATCACCTGTGTGGACGAAAGGAAGTGTTTAGTGTGGGAGCAGCAACGGAAGAGAGAATGGTACACACATTGTTGTTGATCAACTATACTAATGGAGATTTTGGAAAATAAGGTAAATGACATTGTAAAATTAAAAGTAGGAAAAAATATATTGAAAAATCCAACTCACTATTTAAATATTATGAATCACTAATTAGTTTGTTTTGAAACAAGTTTTCACATTTTTGCTTTCCCCTCAATTTAAAATATTTGTAAACTTTTCTTTCTATTTATTAATCATCATTAATGACTCGATGGCTAAATTATACAGTGTTTCTTTATCAAAATAAATATGGAGAAAAGTGGAAATCGCCTGACTAAATATTAATTAGAAATAACATCGTGTCAAATTGACACAAATCGGATTTAGTACACTACACAAATTGCACACATGTATCAAAAATTTGAAAACTAAATGTTGATTTATTACTCTTCAAAAATGAAAAAAATTTTTGTTGTCGTTCTCTTTTCGTCTCGAGAAAATGTAAAGAATTTATAAAACACTTGACCCACCAACAACAAAATAATAAAAGTACTACACAAATTCCACTTAAACTTTCTCTTTTTATTTCTCACATCATTTTCATTGACTTCTTCAAGCGGTTGGAGCATTCAAAAGGTATTTTCTTTTTTTTCAATCTCACCCCCAAGTCACTCTAAAGTGTGTGTGTGTGTGTGTGTCTTCCATTCCATTTTCTTCGGGATTTCGTCCGTATCACAAAAACCCTGGCGTAACGTAACTAGAGAGAATTGAGATTGGATTTGTTGACCCAAGGGACTGTCTCTCTGTCCTGTCCTTCCCCCCTTTCACTAATACAATGAGAAGGAGGAGGATGACAATCGACTCAGGGAATGAAAAGTGTGAGCGTAAATTGAAAGCAATAGAGAAAGTAGGGAGAAAACAAATAAAACCAAACTGTCATTTAATCGCCCCTACCCAACACACACATACACACACACACAAATGACAAGTCAGTCTGGTAGCCGGTTAGTCTCAGTCGGTCATGGAGAATCCTTTAACATCCTCAAATCAAACAAGAGAAAAACTCAGCTGGACTTTTCTAAAGATTTTTCCACGTAATTGGAAAAAGTGTCTGTTCACCTCTTCCTCATCCGCCTTTTCTCTCTCTCGACTTTCTTTCGATGGTCACTTGCTTCTGTCATGTGAGTCGAAGAAAGATAGAGAAAAGTAGAGAGAAGACAAAAAACCTCGATTATGTGGTCAGATGGGACAGCAGGACAAACAAAGTGATTTCATGTGGAATCACATGACAATCAACATTAACAAAAAGTCAACTTTCCCGATACTCCAGAACGATACATCCAGCGCCCAAGGCTAAGAATGAACTAGTTTGTCAAGGTAAAAGAGAGAAAGTAACAAAAATATTTTGTCTCGCTCTTATTTCTTTCTCCCTGGCCTAGAAAGAAGTAAGATTTTTAATCAAAAAAATTTCTTTCATTCCAAAAAAGAGATGGAAAATAAAAGAGAAAGTGAGTGGGGAAAGGAAAATTGAATAGGTGTAAAAAAATCCAAAGAAGGGATCTTTTCCTTCCCATCTTATTGATTTCGTAAAGAATGTGAGAGAGAAAATCTCTTTCTCCAGACATCCACACGCCGTACAGAGAGGATTTGATGTGTGGGAGATGGCTAATGGCAATTTCGTAATGTTTGGTAAAAAAGGTTTAAAAATGTAGGGAAATGTGGCCTTCTCTCTTTTATCCACCGTCATCGGCTCTAGGAAACGGCCATTGAGACGAGGAGGAAATGAAAGTGGAACATTTTGCATTCCTCCCGACTGACCATTGATGATGATATGATTCTCTGACTATACTTTTTTTCTACAGTACAGTGAACGTGGTGAAAGTGGTGGGAAGGGATGAGTCTATGTAATTTATATAAAGTTTTGTGGTCAATATAAAAATATGTGGAAAGATACACACTAGTCCACAGTACACAATACATTCCCAATTTCTATTTCATTTTCTCCGGCGAATGACCCACAGCCTCAGAAATTCCTTAGCCTCTCCCCGCTTCTCCAGTGTGTGTGGAGGGAGAGGGGAGAGGAGTGAAAGTAATGGGGCATTTGTGTGAAAAAAATACAATGTGGAAAAAGGAGAAAGTGTGGGCTGGCCATACCATGGCAGCTTGGGCCTCTTCGCTGTTGCTGCTAGAAGCCTGTCATTACATTAGAGAAAATTGGGTACATCAGAAATCGTCCACTTTCTCCTCATTTTATCCACGCTAGAAAGTTTTTCTTTGAAGAAATCCCGGGTTCTTTGCCCTAGATCTTTGCTCAGAATCAGGCTTTTCCAGAGAAGGAGGAGGCATGTGGGGTAGTTAAATTTAGAGGGAGAATCGTGGAAGAGGAAGTGTAAATGAAAAGAGAAGACAACGACTTGTATTTTCCCTTTCTTTATTTTAGGAGGTTGTACTCCCTAGGACAAGTAGAATTTGAAATGTAAGTGCAATAAAAGGAGGAAGGGAGTCCATTTTGGGAGGAGGAGACGAAAAATTTGAATTTTTGACTCAACTACAATCGCATGTGGGTGAAAGTGATGCTGATAAAATTGTTTGTGTGAGCAAGAGAGAAAATGAAAAGTCAAGGCAGATATTGGTTTGAGAAGAAGTGGTCAGCTCAGACTGAAGCCTTCAAAAACACAGAAAATATTCAAATTTTTTTTATTGATCCAGAAAAGATGATCCGGATACAGGAAGATAAAATAGAAATGTTAATTTGACTTTAAAAAACAACTCAAAGAAAGTTGATGGAATTTTTCACAGTTCATTGTCATTTTTATTAAACCCATTGGCTAATGAAGTTACTCCATTATAAAAATTGGCTTCTTAAATTTTATATTGCTGAGAAATTTCAAAACTTTTTCTTCTCAAAACCTCCTTAACACCCCAACTTTGACTTTTAGTGAAAACACCCACATGGACATCCTACTTTTGCAACATTTTTGAACCTTTTTCTTTGCTTTCTTTTTTTCTCTGTACACAAAGCACAATGGTAGAAAAATCCTTTTCTCATTGTTTTCCCTGAAAAAAATGATGGGTGAGAGGACAAAAGGGAAAGTATGGCCTGGAAGCCGCCCTCCGGAAGCCTTTTTTTTCCTTGGTCGTACATTCATTCTTTTGTCATGCCACAATGGTTCCCCCTCCCTAATCCTCCCGTCATTTAAATAGAGGAGATGTAAATGGAAAAAAATGATCCTCTGTCTCCCTCCATCCTCCCATGTCATCTTTGTTAACTCCATTTTTTCACAACAAAGAATCTGGCCGTCGGCAGTCCAAAAGTAAGTCAGTCACACGCACCCCTAAACACACACACACACACGAATTTCGTACACGGAGGGTGAGATGGGAACATTAGCCAAAGAAAAATATTATTGTAGATCCAATTTGACTCTAATTGGATCGGAAGCTGTTCATGGGAAATCTTCTTGTTTCAACTTGGATTTCACTTTACTTATTCTTTTCTCCCTTCTCCCTTTCTCCAGCGTGGGATCTTGTTTCGCCCTTCCACACTTTCTCCACAACGTCAACAAGACGGAGGGTAAATGGAGCACACATACGTACACAGGGAAGTGAGGAGGAGAGGAGGAGGAGGATGGAGTGTATAAAAACAGATCAACACACAGAGTCTATCCCTCATGAGGAGTTTCTCCTCTGTGGATTTCTCTCGGAGGCATTATTATCACGGGATAAAAAGTCTGCACATTAAACCATACTACTGTTGTTGGATTAGCGAAGAGGAAAGCAAAACAAATGCTGGATTCGTCCAACTTTGTGCTTTCTCCTGTGTTTGCGTGAATGTTGTGAGTGTGTGTGTGTGTGGTGGGCGAAAAATTCTGCTCATTGGCATTGACACTAGACCAGCTGGGGAAAATAGAAACGGGATGGAAGGGAGAAAAGAAAAGGAAACAAAAGGAGAGGGGAAGAAAAAGTCAAAGAGAAACATGGGAAAGTCGGGGAAGGAGTTGATCTTGAAAGACACTCTACACTCTACTCTGAGGAGAAGGAATAGAAAAGAAGGGATAGAAAAGAAGGGAGGAAAAGATAGAAAAGTTTTCCAGACAACCACACACATCCACACACACACGGCAGACTGGAAATGATTCAATGTGCGGGTTGAGTTGAATGAAAGAGAGAAAAAGAAAGGTTCTCTCTCTCCTTTTCTCTGCCGACAAATACGGAGCTCAGGTTTCTCCGCTTTCTCCCTCCTCCACGTTTTCATCTTGCGGAAGGAGAGAGATGGGAAAGATAGTTGTTTGCAGACTGAGAGCAACTGCTTGAAATTCGCAGCTTGCAATTTGTTTCCCTCCTCCTCTCTCTTTCCACAGTCAGAGTTTCGTACCGTAAATGTGAGGAGGAGGAGACAGGGCAGAAGTATCAACTGAATAAATGTAAAAATTTTTGAAGAGGTACAAATCAGATATATCTGAAAAATCCACATCAAACTGTATAAAGTGAGGAAGAAGGCGACTGCAGGGGGATTAATTTTGTAAAAGTTAATTTGTTTTTATTTAAAATTTGGAAAAAATTACTAGAACGAAATTACTAGAGAAAATTGAAATGATTGAAATGCAAATTGAAGTTTAAAAATAAAATAAGTTTGAACATCTCACTCCATTTTATATAAATCTTGTGTCTCCAACTTTCTCCGTCCTTTCTTCTCAGATGGCACGGTAGGGTAACGGGATGAGGAGGAGGAGGAGAAACGAAAGAGAGAAAGAAGAGAGGGATTGTGAGGCGTCAAAATATTCCAGATTTCTGCTCTCTCCGTGATATTCTCCATGGCCATGTCGCAATTGAATTCCTCCGCACTTTATCCCCGCCATTCTTCTTCTTCCTTCTCTCCAAATATGTTATCCCTCTTATTTACACTATTTCCACGCCCCAAGCCCTGCACCTCCTCCTCTTCCTCCTGTCAACTATCCCCAGTCTCTCTTTCACCGTCCCTCCGTCGTCATAACCCTTCATGATGTAGCATCCAGTGGACAGTAAACAGAGAGGGAAGATAGAGATGGACTGAGAAAAAATTTAATCAGCATTGGCATGGCTAAACTATCGGAAGAAGAAAGAGGACGGAGGAGGGGATGAAGGGAAGCAGAGAGAGGAGAGAGTTCTTTTCGGGCAAATGACATTTCCACTTGGCTAAATTGATTTTGCTTGGCCCGAAACGGAGAGAGAGAAAGGGAGAGGGGCTGTGACGGTCTAGAGGGTTCCAAAAACCAGACTGCAAGAGTCTGGGCTTCCCCTCACAACGAAGAAAGTAGAGAGAAAGCGGGAGGAGGGAGGGAGGAGAAAGAGCTCAATAAAGCTACTTGAGTTGTTTGCACGTTACTCTCTCTTCTGAATCTTTTGACACAAAGTACTTAGCTTGTCTATAGTCCCCCCAGCATATACTGGAACAGAGAAAACTCTCTTTGTGTGTGTGTGTGTGGAAGGGGTTGGGCGGGAAAAAGTTTCTGCTTTCATCCTAATGATTATGGAGGAAGAGAGACTCTCACTTTGCCATTTGTGAAACAATTCACAGAGATTTTTTTAATGCAGTTTCCTCGTCCGCAGCTGGAGAGAGAGGGAGAGAGTGAGTTAAACTTGTGTAATTTGCACCACTTACCACGAGGATGTGTAAATGTGAAAGGAATGAACAAGAACCAAGATAAAGAAAAAGTATGGAGTGTCCTGGAAAATTTTTGACTGTTTTACAATGGGTCAACTCAGTCATACATTTTTATACTCCAACTTTCCAGTGACCAACAAGCAAGAGAAAATAGAGTGAAAGTTGAATGAAAAGACAGAATTTGCTGAATACTCTCAAATGAAATCTAAATGACTGAAAGAAATTGGCGACTATTGAAGCCCATTGTAAAAAACGGGCTATGTAAACCTCGCTTTAATTATGTAATTTTTTAATTTTTCAGAATCTTCCTGTTTTAAATATGGGTGTAGTAAAAATTCAATTGGTGAAAGTTGACTATCACGTGACTTTCACTTTTATTTGACAATTCTAATGCCCCTCCCTGTCCCCTCACTCACTCGCAGTCCTTTCACCGAGGAAATCTGAAATTCACATGGTATACGCAAAGTGTAATGGTTGCATGGTAATTTTCTCCTTTTCTCCCAGCCCATAACCATCTCAGAAAAATTCTCCCCCACTTTCACAGCCATAGAAAAAAAGAGGGCAAGTGGAATGAGTATAGAAGAGTTGGATTTAGTATGATGTAAAAAATTGTTATTTTGTCCCCTCAAAAGACTCCTTGTCAATCCCACATGACTCCAACTCTCCTTGAGCAGGCATTAGGTACAAGGTAACTTTCTTTTTTGTCCCGCTATCTTCACCATGACTCCCTCAATTGGTCTATTCAGTCAGGAGAAAGGAGGAGGAGGAGGCAGCGAGAAAGGATAGAAGGAGTTGAGGAATCATTTTGTCACATTTTGTGAAATTTTCACCCTTTCAAACACTCTCCCCTCTCTTTCCCTCTATTTCATCCTCCTCCTCTATTCTATGGACAGTGCATACACACTCTCTCCGCTACGCAGTTAACTCCTATGTGCGTTCACTGTGTGTGTGTGTTCATCGGGATGGAGAGAAAGAGAGCAAAAGGTACTTTGTAAAAGCATTTTCTTGTAAATCGGCTCATTTTGTTGACACACACACTCCCTCTCTCATTGCATTCCTCTCTCCCTTTTCCCCTGTCGGAGAAAAGTGACTCAACATTTCATTGTTGTCTTTCTCTCTCCATCCAATCCACGCACACACACACCCTTACCTACACACACCAACACACCAGAATCCCAATGAGGAGGAGACACTTGATTATTTGCATTGTAAATCTCCTCCAGATTTTCACACTCACAAAAAAGTGGAGCCAATTTCCAGGAGCCCACTCGTTCCAAAAAAATTTTTTTTGCACAAAAAATTGCATTGAAAGGTGTGTGTTCCTGTGGGTGGGTGAGGATTGTGTGTGGAAGGGATTGACTGAGTGTAAGCAGACAGTAATGTAAGTGGATAAGTAAAATGTATTGAAAGAGAGAAAGAGGGGCTCTTTGTATGAGAGAGAGAGTCACTCCCCAGTCTCCTCATTCTTGACACTGACATTGCTTTTAGTATTGTAAATACATTTGCATTCATGATTTTATTGCCCTGTTCCCCTCCTCCTCCTCCACCTCCCTCTCTTTTCCTCCTCCCGCTTTTTCTTTACACTCCTCCCCACGGAGTTCGGATGGAGAAAGATTCGATTTTGAGTACTTTTTAAAAGCGTTCTCCTCCACCCTCCTCCTCCTCCTCTTCTCCTCTTCTATGTACATGTATGGAAAGAAATCTAGTCAATTCCGGAATCTACAGAGGAGGAGAAAGCCTCTGTCCTCAGACAAGTAGTCAATGAAGAAGGCGGTGCATGTCAATTCCATTAGCTCCGAATGTACCTTTGGCCTCCTCCTCCTCTCCCCATGGCACAAAGTGATCCGGAGGATCTTAAGAAAATGTACAGAAGGAAAAGAGAAAGGGAGACCCCTTATGGAAATTTTGAGGAAATTGCCAATTTTCTGGACATACAATGGTGAACAATGGTGTGAGAGCGAATTTGCGAAATATTTGCACCAGAAAATTGCTAATATCGCCTATGCCAATGTGTGTGTGTGTGGAGGGGAACATTGAGTGTGTGGAAAATTGTTCACAAAATATTCACGAATATTTTCGAGAAAGTAATATGAAAGTAGAGAAATTGAGAATTGGGATTATGGAAAATTGGTCAATTTTTGTACATCAAATTGACAATAAGCAGAAAATTGGGAATTTCTCCTTCCAAGATTATTAGACATATTTTTGGCACAACTGGAATAAACTACACATTCTGCATTTGTAGAGGTTGCATGGGGAGAAAATAAAGGTCATTTGTGAAAAACGGGGTTACTCTAGTTTATTTGCAAAATTCTTCCCAATTTTTTTGTCATTTTGGGTATTCTTAATTTGTCAAAATTTTAGATGCGTTTTAATCATTCACTTTCTTTGTTGTTATGCATAAAAAAAATAATTAAAGGTGTCAGTGAATTCAGATTTTATATCCGAATTTTAGCATGGATTGAATAGTTGCTGAAATTTTTTGTACGGGAAAGAGTTATCAAGTTTTTCAAATTTAAAAACGAGAAGAATACATGAGTGAGAAAGAACAGAAATTTTGCTCCAGAGCGGAGGAGGAGAAGAGGAGGTAGAAAAATTGAGTATATTCCTGGAACGACTCACACTGCGATGCAATCATTCAACAGAGTTATTTATTAGTCCCATCCATGTATCTACACAATTGCCAACAGAGAGAGAGAGAGAGAGAGAGGAAAAGAAAAAATTTACAAAGGTACTTTCTCGACAAATCCCTAATGGAGACCCTCCCTCCCTTCTTCTTCCCTTTCTCTTTCAGCTGTCTTTCAAAATGTGGGAATGGAATTTGTTCCCTCTTCGCATATATTCCTGCAACCTTCTTTGTCCACACAAATAAAAAAAATAGAGGAAATAGGGAATTAGGTAAATATTTTGACAATCCTCATTTGTCATTACCAGACTTGCCCTTTAAAATGAGTCCACACACACACAAAATTTGGGTCAAAATCAAACTTTTACCTCTCGTCGCGTCCTATTTCTACACAAGAACTTTTGATCAATCCTTTTCTTTGTTTATTCCCAATGTTTGTCTCTTTTTTCCAAATGCTTCTGAAGCCTTCTACGGACTTCATTAAGGGAAAGTTGGAGAAAAAAGTCCGAGAAAGTACAAAAAAGCCTTTCCTCCTTGAAGTCAAATCAAAGTCAACAAATGAACGAGAAAGAAAATTTTGGGAATTTAAGAGTAAATATAGGAAATTGGTTGCATTTAAAGGAAAATTTGTTTAGTAAATACAAGAAAAAAACAAACGTTGACTGATTAGGCATGTGTACAGGATTGGCAATGGAGGACATTTAAATATTGCGTAATATAAACCGAATCCTGATTTTAAATTGATTGCCTCGGGAAAGAAGGAGGAATTTTTAAATGGGAGTGTAAATTCCAATTCAACAAAGTTGATTGTGTATGTGTCCACCATGATACACACACACATGGTGATTCGGACCAGATGATACTCTCTCCGCTGCAGTCAAATGCTTTTTGTTTTGGTAGAAACATTTTCTATTTCCTATTTTCCCTTGTATTCACAGGCCACACCCGAAAGAGAGAGAAATGGACACTTTTCCAGGGTTTAATTTTGTGGATGACCATAGATTTAAGTCTAATTGTCCTTTTATCCTTTCCCGTCGTGACTGAGAACACTTTCCAGTGGAGAGTGTGGCCGTGAGTGTCCGAAATTGGAGAGTTAATTGTTGTGTAGAGGCCATCATGGAAGAAGTAGAATTTTTTCTGTTCAATTGAAAGTGTGCATGTGAGTATATAAGAGAATGACATTATTTAGGACACAGATTGGCCGGACTGTGGTTTGAATGGACTCTACTCGAGATTTTATTATCATTTGATTTTTTCCCTGGAGCCCAACGACAAAATGTCCACACAGAAGCAGAAGAAGAGGGAGGGAGGGTGGCCAAAAATGTGCCATTAATTTTAATCACCATGGATGGTTTATTTGCACTTGAATGGAGCTTTAATTTCCCAGGTTGTTTTCCTGCTCATTGAAATTCCCCTACAAAATTCTTGGCCAGTTTTCCAGGGAAGAGAAAGAGAGTTGGAATTGTGTCAACTTGACACGATGGAGAGGGAAGGGAGTCAGATTTCCCTTTGTGTCAGCACACTCACAAGTTCAAGATTAAACAATGGAGAAGTGTATGGAGACACACACACACGTGTGTTTCAATTCTCAAATGGCGTACATGACTCACAGAGAGTGTGTGTGTAGTACAATGTACAGCGTTTGGAAGACAAGGGAATTTTTTCTTGGAATCCTTTGTTTTGAATAAACATGACCAATTTTTAGTATTTCCCCTCCTAAACTCTTTTTAATGGGTCTACTCAGAATCCGCACACACACACGCACACACAACCCCTTCATTGGTGTGCATGGGTCGTGCTGGAGTGTTGGGAATTAACTTTTCATCAAAATTGTAGAGATTTTTTTTGCATTTAATTATTAAATCCTCATTTGTGGACTCTTGGAAAAGGTAATTAAATTTTAAAAAATTGAAAATGTCATTGAAAACTTTTCGGACCAAAAAAAAACAAAAGGATCAGTGCCAAATTTTTTTTTTGCAAATTTGCAGATGCTGCCCTCGACCTGTCTGACAGTCCTCCTCCTGGTTCCCCTGGTGGTGACAACAGAAGAATACTTTGTTGTTGGAGGTCCCTTCCACGAAGTGAACAGATCGGAGATTGAATCTTGGGACAATTACACCCACACTTTCATTAGCAGAGGAAAGAAGAGTGGGGAAGGGTGTGACTTCAAAAATCACGCATTTATGCGACAACAGCGAGAGACACACATCCTTGAAATAATTTCCATTCGAGATTTGGATGAAGCGGCTTTTGCCCTCGTCTCCAAGCATATTAATGCAAGTTTGAAAGAGACTCTCCGTCATCCTGGCTACTGTGCCTTCAATCCTTTCAGGACAAAAAATTTGACGGATTTGACTTGTGATGGGAAAACTCTGGTTTGTCAAATGACTTGTAGGACTTGCTACGAAATGGCAATCGCTAGGTCAAATGGGACGACGACGACTTCTTCTCCAGTGACGACAACAACTACTTCTCTTCCAATCTTGAATGTGACTGTGAACGGGACTTGTACTGAAGAGACGAGTTCTGCAGGGATGGAAGTTGGAGTGGCGAGGACCATTTCTTTGACTCTTCTCTTTTTCCACTTGGTCCAACTAGTCAATTTTAAATGGACTTGAGTTTAAATGAAAATTGACTAGTGAAAATAGTTTAGAACTCTGTTCTAAATCAATCATGCTTTTATATAAATTAACCTGTGTATTTAATTGAATTAAATATAACGAATTGCCTGGGAATGTTTTGTCTAATTTCATGCACGCCGAGTTTATTTAAATTCAAAATGATTTAAATTGTAATTCAATTCCAGGGAAAGTCATGTTTTTAAAAAATTAGCAATTTTGCTCAAGAATTTTGAAACCCTTTGATGTAGGGATAGGAGAAAGTGTAGAATCATGTGAGACTTTATTTTGAGAATGAGGTGACAAAGTAGAATCTCATCTCCTGATAAAACCCCTTCATCATCAGAGAAGAAGACAGAAGCTTTTATATTTGAGTCCCATCTCTTTGACCCACTCTGCTAATTTGTCTTTTACGATGGTCCACATGAATGGTCTCTCTGACTCCCTTTCTCCCTCTCACGTATTTAATGTGACAGTCGTTGTGTGTGTGTGTGGCCGTCAGCTTTGCTAGACCCTGAGCTTAAGTTTTGAATAAGGGTTTTTCCAGGATTTTCTTATCACATGAGTCCCCCTGTGAATCTGTGTATGTACGTGCGTAGGGGATGTCGTCCTTGGTTTCTCTTCTTCCTTCCAAGAGTTCCCTCCGCAAAAAACACACACATCCGAAGGAAGGGAGTTGGAAGATCAAAGGTGAGGAGATAGAGGAGGATGAGTGGTCGTAAAAATGTGTTCTCCCGATGTGTGGGCATGGGGTATACATGGTGGCCCAGTAGAAGTAGAAGGAGAGAGGAGGGGACTATTAACCTTGTCAAAAATGACAAGTTGGGGAATTGACTGGAGAGAGCGGTTTGGAGTGGATGGATGCAAAGTCAGGCCTCTAAAAGCCAATCACATGAGAAAGTCCAGTCCTCAGAAAACGATGGACCCAGTCTACAACGATGTGCAGTCCAGACTCACCCACTCCATTTTCCTCCTCTAGGACAAAATTTCCGAAGGACAGACATTGTAAAAAAGCTAAAAGTATGAACTCTTAACGGATGTTGTGACTGAATCGAAACGAATTAAATAAAAATATTTTTCACAAACGTTTGAATTTTTTGTGGTCCTCCTTAAAAAATGTGCCGGCTAAAATTTGGGCAACTTGTCCCGACTGACAGTCCGAAATGGGAGTCCTCTAGAAAATGGGGAGTTTGTGTGATAAAAGTAAGGAGGGTGAATGTGAATTCTATGAGGATTTGGGAGATGTCATGTGAAAATGTCTTTGAATGCTTGAATAGTCGTGGAGCGTGACGGAGGGAGGGAGGGAGAGAAAGTCAAGTTCTTATGATCTGCTCTCGCATAGTCAGAGGTCACTGGACATTTCTCATTAATTCAAAGATGGACATTCGTTATGTCCTCCTCTCCTTCTTCTCCTCCTCCTTCTCCTCCTCCTCTTGGGATCCCATGAAATGAGATGAGAGTCTCAGATGCTTCAGTAGTCATTCACATCCCTCCAATTTCAACGAACATTTCCAAACCGCACGTGGACTGGACTACTGGACTGGGGATAAGGAGGACACGCTCACACACGTTCCTCCGTGTCCAGGACTGATTGTCGTAAAAAGAAGAGTATGGAAAATTGATAATACTTTCTCAAAGGAGGGGAGGGAGGGGGAGGCAAGTCATGCTGATCTGGATCAGAGGAGCATTGGACGGGGAAGAGGAGTCTGGGCACAATTATCTCTAATTGGCAGGGAATTTGTCAGGGATGACAGGATGGAGGGATGTGAGGATCCGGATCTTTCTTCTTCAAGGAATTCATTTAATTTCCCTAAAACATCTGTTCCAATATCCTCCATTCTCTTATTCCCCCCTCCCCACTTTCTCCCACCTTCCAGTTTAAGTTTCTTTGGACATTTTCCAGGATTTACTAATTATCCACGTTTATAAATTCTCCAAATAAAACCTTCGGTGGCCTAATTAGGTCACACAAGTGTGAGATCGCAAGTGTAAGTCCTTTCACCACATTTCAACACTGATTCTTAATCAAGATTTATAGTTAGTCCCGTCACAAAAAATTTTTCATAGTACTTGACAATTTTACAATGGGATTTGGTTCAAAATTACCTTCATTTCTGGAAATGTTAATATTTAAACAGAATACGTAGTTCAGAATCAAATTAAAATCTATAAAGATTGTATGTAGAAAATATGTAGCATGTAATTCAATTTAATACCCTTTCAAGACAATAAGTTCATTTTGTAACTTGGAATATTCAAGAATCCTTTTTTTCAGTTAGTAATGAGATCGTAGTAACTTCTCATTCAGTCGAATGTGAAATTTCCATTATTTAATAATTGAAATTGAATCCAATTTTATTTTCTTCTCTTTCCCTTTTCCAGCCGGTCGGATGCGTTAAAATAATTAAAATCATCTTTCTATTTGACTAGAAGATACAATTAAAGATTTGAAGAATGTTTCACTTATTGTGTAGGCACGTACGACTGCATGTAGAATGATATTCAGGGGGGAAGGAAGAATGTGTGATGATGCTGGATGAGATGTAGATTTTAATTTTAAAAATAATTACATTCCAGTTCCATTAGCAACTCTCTCTCTCTCTCTCTTCCTCTCTCTCTAGGGCATCACGTTTCATTTTTCTTGTAAATTTTCTCGAAATTTTAGAGTGTCTTCCAGAAATAGATCTTTCAACAGCAGAAGTGTTCAGGAGGAGAAGAAGAAGGTGGAGCTTTTCTCTTTTCCCCTTTGTGACTACTCGCATAATGACAATTAAGGAGGGAGATGTATGTGTGTGTCTTATTATTAAATTTTCACAGCATCTTGATGACTCTTTTGAACACACACTCACCCTCTCTCTTTCTACATCTCAGCACTTTCATCTTGGAAAAGAGAGAGAGAAGGGAAGGATGAGGGGCCAAAATCCCCGTTAGAGATCTTTCCATGAAGAGTGGGCCCTTAACAATTCCCTTCTCCGTTCTCTCAATTAACTGTGCATAGTAATAATTGTCAATCTTCCCTCCATACCCTTACACATGCTGTCCACTTTACATCTCACTTTCACCCCCTACGCCTTTCCCCTACTCTCTCACTTTCCCCACTATCCAATAAAAATTCCTGCCCGTCTTAAATTGTGTGTGTGTGTGCATGTCGTTAGTTCCGCCGTCCAATTTTCGTCACGGCATTCCTCGCTTTCTCCTCACTTTCTCTTTCTCTAGAGATTTATCGGTGAGAGGTAAATTGGACGTGTTTCCTTAAATTGTCTTTCACTTCCTTCTCATTGTTTATAAATCTTACCTTCTTTCACCCCCAGCCCAACAATGGGAGAAATACCCGGGGAACAGTGAGGGAATGGTGTCATGAATTTCCTCCACACACACACACTCTCTCTCTCTGTCCTACAAGATTGAAACGTCTTCTTTCCCCATGTGTGTGTTTCTTGTATCAATTATTTGGGTGAGAGAGGAAATTCATCCCCAAAGAAGGACTGAGTAAACAAGAGAGAGAGAAAGACAGTGGGTGTACCCGGGGATTTGATCGCACCTTCATCGGAAATCAATTCCTCCCGGAAAGAAGAGTGGAGAGGCCAATCAAATAAGCGCTTTAAAAATCATCTACTCAACTTATTGCTTTCCCCTTCTTTACACATAGTTTTATACCGTATCACATCAAATTGAACCCCCGGGTAACAAAACTACCGAGCTTATAATTTAAATAATACTTGTATCAAAATTTGAAGCATTTTATATTTTCAAATTCGATCAGGGTGTTTGCCGGAATATCTACAGTACTCCGAGTTGATATGAAAAGACAAGATGGCACGAGTCAACTTTGCCTGAATATAGAATTTGAGGCTTTTCATCTCGTCTCGCCTCTCCTCCTCCATTCTCATCAATAGTCAAACCCAATAATGATGATCCTCTGTCTTTCTCCTGTTGACTTTACAAAAAATTTATTTGAACTTTCACCCTCTTTTCACTCTCCCTGCTCCTTGTTGACTTTAGCTCGCAACCTTCAAAGTAAAAGGTGTCAAAGTCACACTTTCTTCCACTCTTCCAACCCGCCCATCCGCCCCCTTCCACAAGACCCAGTGAATTTTTAATCAATTTTTTCTTTCACTTTCCCTTCATAAAGAATTTTCTGAAGGATGCAGAGAATTTTGTACCCTCTTCAAAGGAAACCCCCAAAACACACAAGTCTGCGTGAATAGGCAGAGTTCTTGGTTCTTATTTTGCAAACTTTCTCCTACCCTCCTCTACACACACACACACACACACAATAAAATAGAGTTGACACGCAAAAAAGTAGGCTTTGTGCAAAAAAATTGTGTGCGAAGAAAATTCAAAACTTCACGTTTTACAAGATAAAATTCTGTGTAAAGATTTCAAGAGTTTTGTAATTTGAAAATGTGTATGACATATTTTTTTGAAGTCTGTCAAATGACATTGGATGAAGTGTTGGGTGGTGCGTGTGTGTGTGGGAGAATAGGATGCGGAATTAGCATGAAGTTAAATGGAAGACAAGAGTTGGGGTGGGAAGGAGTCCCCATGGGAAGAATTTTGTGGGTAAGGATGTATAAATGGCGGATTGTAATTGTATTTCATGGTGGAGGTCCCACACACGCACACACGTATAAGGTACCATTGTGTGTGTGTGTGTGTAGGGTTGGTGGTATTTGGGAGGAGAAAAGGGAGATTGGAGGATGTAGCGGAAGTTGTGTGTAAACTTTTTTCCTTGAGTTTATCTTTTTCTTCTTCTTTTCCCTCCTTTTCTTTATCTCTTTATTTCCTTCATTGCTTGGAGGGTGGAGGGAAGGACTTGAAGCAACAGAGGAAAAGTTTTCTTGGAAAAGATTTCAATGCATAAAATAAATAGAATCTGGATCTTCCGCGGCCGACTTGTCTCTCTTTTACTCCTTTGACTTGTCTCTCTCTCTCTCTTGGTGGAAAGATAACCCATTTCTTATAACGACATAATGTTGTCCCTGTCACGTCAAACACCCCAAATGATCCTATTGGGTGTCTACATACATCTCCAAGAGTAGTCATGGCGGGTTTCTCTTGGAGATTTTGAGTTAGAGGCACAGGAAATGAAATATATCGGTGAAGATTCCCCCGCACTATCCAGAGAGAAAGAGAGAGAGAGAGAGGAAGTGTGTGTGGGAGAGAACCTGATGAATAGAAATTTGTACAAGTGAAATAGTTCTGGAAAGGATCCCCTTGAAAGAGGGAGAGAAGGGAAAAAGTTTGACTGTGTCAACAAAAAAAGAGATAGAGGTGGAGAAGAGAGGAGAATGTGAAAAATTTTCTATGAAATTTGGGACATTTTCTTTGATATTTTGCACTTGAAGTAAAAGAGGAAAAAAATTGTGCATGTACTTGAGACTTCACTCGACTCTCTGACTTCACCACTTGAAGGGAGACAGAGAGAGCAGAGAGAAAGCTCAAAGTTATTGCGATTAGCTCAAAGCTTATCTCATTTACATTTTCTTTCAATTTCTCAATTAACCGGAGTTCTCAGGCCACCCACTTTTCCCTCTTTTTCCCTCTCTTATGTATCTTTGAAGAGGGAAAGGGGGGGGATGGGGGGATGAGGACTTTGATGACTTTTCACTCATCTTGTGAGGGTTTTTTGTTTACCAAAGATCTTCAACCATCTCTCGTCTCTCTTGGTCGGTGGCTCCGGTTTTAATGGGAAGATGAGAGTG
Organism: Pygmarrhopalites habei; assembly: GCA_009870185.1. Taxonomy (NCBI): domain Eukaryota; kingdom Metazoa; phylum Arthropoda; class Collembola; order Symphypleona; family Arrhopalitidae; genus Pygmarrhopalites; species Pygmarrhopalites habei. Next base: position 37,890 of record WJFB01000174.1, on the reverse strand, counting down.
GGGGCAAAGATCAGAGGATAAGTTTGAAGCTTTGGGAAATGAGTTGGTTGAGGACCAGACGGTCAAGAATAGACTTCCTGTGACTGGGAGTGTGTGTGGCGTGCCAACCTTTATTTGATAAGTCTCCTAAGTACAATAGTAGTAGGATTTGGGTCAAAGATAACACACACACACACTTGTACGCATAGAGAGAGAGGGCTGACAAATAAAAATGAGACATTCAGAAGGAAGAAGGACAGTAGATTCTCGAGGGAGATTTTGATGATTTTTCAAGGGATTAGGACGGGGCTATTTTTGTCCAGTGGATTAGGCCTCAGGGATTCAAATAATCTGGATAGAAATAAATTGAATTTTTTATTTCATATTTATTCTATTCTCCAAATCCTTTTTTTTAAAAATTACATTAGTTCATTGAAACGCTTAAAATTATTTACATGCAAATGTCATAATATCCTACTCGGATTTTTCATCATTTCAATAATTTCTTCAAAAATTCTCACTCGACATTGTCCCTCCTAAAAAAAATTCAAAATTCCCCTCACACACGCACGCCCGAGTCTCCACAAATTTAGAGTATAATCCATCTAAATCAAAGGCTCTACAAAGTAGACTGAGTATTCCGGTGGAAAAGTCACTCCTAATAATGATTTGACTGTGGAATGACCCATCCAATTTGACCCTGCACGCACTCCACACCCAAATTTGGACAGTCTGCACTAAAAACATCGGAGTGGGTTAAGATGTTTTGAAAATAAGGGATGTGGGGAGAGTGTGGGTGTGTGTGTATGTAAGGGAAGGGAATAGAGAATGGTTAAAGTAGACTTTAATAGAGCCACTCTTTCCAGTATATTATGAGAGACTCAACGATTGGTTGCATCCTTGAAGGGGGTATGCATGACTGACGGAGGGACTTTCCGTTTCTCTACATCAACATCCCTGGGTTTTATGGTGGAGAAGAGATAAGGGAAGAGATACATGGTTTCGTATAATGGAGTAGGTATGTGTAAAATGTGAAAAGAAATTCTAAGGATTCTCCAGAGAAAGATTGAGTCGGTTGAGTTTTCGTGCCCTCCGCCTTCTCTTTATCTTGTGTGTGTGAGAGAGAGAGAGAAAGAGAGAGTGTGTGGGGGTCTTGGATGTTGAGTGGAATTGAGGGTGAGGTGACTGCCTACAGTGTGTAGAGACTGGAGAATTTGTATTAGTGGCGGTGCCGTCAGAGAAAGAGAGAAAAGCTGGGACTGACGTTGCCTATGGTTTCTTATTCTTTCTCCTCCTCCAGGATGAAACGGATGGAAATCTTTGATGATGATAATCCTTCTCTCTCTCCCAGGACAGAGATCCTATGAGATCTCTGTCCTGTGGGAAATCATTACCGAAAATTGAGGATTACTAGGACTAATACATAAACTTACCGTCTCTCTCCATTCCTATCCCTACACTCAGTCAAAAGAGTGTACACTGGAGAAACTGAAGGAACTCCACACACACACATTTTTATGCTCAGTTTCTTCAACTCTCCCTCTCTCTCTCTCTCTTTGACTGGAGTCGAGTTGATACGAGTCTCCAGCCACAGTTTCCACCTTGAGACAAATTAGGTGGACTGTTAAATGCAGTCATAATATACTACAGTACAATACTACAGTTCATCTATACCTTTAGTTTGAAGCTGAAGAACCGTGGGCTAGACTGTCTCTCTCAAGTCTAGACCCCTTTTCCAATCTACAAGAATTTCTTGAATAGTCCGGAGTGAAAGGGAAGGGGAGGAATTGTGGAAATGAATGTCCCTGCTGTGCCTTTGTAAAAAGTGTATTGGACTCTTCACAGTTGTTCCTGTGTATATACGCAGTGTACAGTGTGTAAAGTGTGTAGTTGTGTGTATACCTTGGACTTGAATGTAGGAAGAAGTTCACAAACCTTCCTTTTCTCTTAAGGAACTCCTTAGTAAAGTCTCCTCTCCACTTATTTACCTACAATGACTTTGAGTCTCTTGAACTTGTCTATTGAAAATAGGAGGAAAGAAATGCCATTTTTTTTCTGGGGTGGGTCTTATGGCTTTCTTCTTTTCCGTTCCTTTCTTAGACCCCTGAATTCCTTTCTTTCTTTTTTTATGGTCGTGGAGAAGAAAAGAAAGGAGAAAATCAAAATACAACAAAGAAGTTTGAAGGACAAATGAGAATGAGAGACGAAGAGAAAGTAGACTATACAGAGAGAAGAGAAAGTAAAAAAAGAATAAGAGCGAAATTGTTGAGAAACAATTTTTTTTGTTTCAATTTTCCCTTTCTCTATTTCTCTTTCGAGTATCCAGTTTTATTTCACCTGAAAAATTTTCAGTGAAAATAGAAGGAATCGGAGAGTGAGGTCATATGATTTTCTCATGTGGGGTGTGTATGATCTGTATTGGCTGTGGAATTTTATATTTTTTTCTCTCGTTGTAGTTGTTTTGAGAAATCCAATCTTCAAACTAATTCCGTTCAGGGTTCTTGATTCTCAATCTCAAATGCAATCAGAATGGAAGAGGGAGGAAGTGAACGAATTCCCTCCCGCTTTCTCTCCTCCCCCCACTCAATACGATACACACAATGACGTGATGTTGTATAACAATTGGAGAGAATTCGGAGAAAATTACAAATTACGATGAGTATTTTTAGCTAGTTCCGGGTAATTGAAACCTTGTGATGAGGAAACAAATGAGGATGTTATTGGAGAAGAGAGCTAAAGCAAAAGGAAGGGATTCGGGGGGAGGAGGAGGAGGAGGAGAAGGAGGAAAGAAACTTGAGAAAAATCGGCATTTCATTGCGACGCTACATCGACAGTATCTCTTCCTCCTCCTCGACTCTTCCTCTCCTTCATAGCCATGAATTCTTGGAGCTAATCCACGTAGTTTTTCCTCCTCCTCCTTCTTCCCCGCATTTCGTATTCCGAACATTTGTAGTCAGTCTGGACGGTTAAACTTGTTGCTGTTGAATGGAGAGTGAGTGAACGTTCTGGGTAGTAAAAGGTCGACTTGGTTAATCTCTCTTCTCCATATTACAATTCTGTATCAAACTGTGATAGTACATAGTAGGAGTTGTACTTGTAGTACGGGATGGACTTGGCAATTTTCAATTAGGATTTACGCAGGGAATTATTTAAGCCGATTCTCAAAGTCCGAAGAAAGGAGGATACTGGCGCATTATTCTCTCTTCTCAATGAATAGTTTGTAGGCAGAGAGAGAGAGAGAATCGAGAGGGGATAAAGATAAGGAAGTAAACGAGAAAACGTGATCAGTCCGAGTCAGTACATGTGAAATGAAAATGTATGTACACAGGAGAATTTTGAATTCTTTTTTTTACAGTTCATCTGACATTATAAGAAAAAGGAAAATGTGTGTTAGTTCGAAAATATTGATCGTCATAAGATGAGAGAACATCTCTCTCGGCTTTCCCTCCTAGCTTTCACTTGTCCTTGTTTCTCTATCACGGATAAGAAAGTGAGGACGTGAGTAAGGAGCCTAGCCTCTGGAGTCATAAAAAAATATAATAAAATTCTCATTAGGGTATTGGAAATGATGGAGAAGGAAAATGTTCACAAAAAGTTGTGAGATAGACTTTGAATTATCTTTGCAATTTCTTGGTGCGATACACTGTATATAGGTGCACACATTCGTTCGACTCTTCCAGTACTTTTCCTTCGAAATAACCGAACATGAGACCTGGAAGTCTGTATGGAATCAATAAAAACATGTTTAAATCTTTAAATAAAAATAATGACCTGTCCAACATATGAACTTTCTCCGTGTATCTATATGTGTGTGTGCTATTTGGAATCTGAAATTGGAGGAAGAGAAAGTGGAAGGAATACTAAATTAGTTAATCCCTGGTTGCGGTAAATGAACATCACGTAAAAAAATACAAAAAATGTAATCATAATTTTGCAGAAACATCGTTCATTCATTTAGTTTATTATCTATTATTTTTCACTCTATTATTATCTTGTAGTAAGATATATTATACATTAGTGTTCTTTTTTCATTGTCATGTTCTTCATTTGATTCTTGATTTATTTGGCTTATTTGGATGATAATATAATATGTTAGTTTATTTATTTATTATATTGTAGACACAATCGAAATGATAATCACTGATCATTTTTTATGGATTAAGTACTCTAGTACACAATTGTCAAAATGAGGTAATTTTTTTGGTAGACAAAGAAAGAGAAAATTAATGTGTGTAATTATTCCAGATTTTTGTACAGTGTACTTTAAATATTTACCTATCATACTTAACTACTTCCTGCTTTCATTAGTCTACACCAAAAGTTGTTGTTGTGTACTCTACTAACTTATTTATTTGCAAGTGTTTGTGTTTACTGGACGAAGAGGAAAAAGTTTGTAGTAAACACTGATTTAGTAATGTACTGCTCATTTATTACAGTTTTTTTAGTTACTTGGCTAAGACAAATTCGTTGATACTTTTTTTTACTTGGCTCTTGAAAACTGTTGAATTGAACGGACTATTACTGATTTTTATAGGTACTAATGTCTACGACAGTGACAATCATACTGAAAAATCAAGTAAAGTAAATCATGTGTGGATCAGTGATTGATACAAAATTGGACAGCAATAAAGAAATTAGTGGAGAATTGATTCGAAAAAATAATTGTCATTAATGTCGTACAGTTTGTTTTACTTACACTTGGGCTATAGGTTTTTAACATGAGTAATTACTATTTAATTCTTAGTTGGTGAAACGTTCCATATTAAGAGAATGATCCTTCACCACACAACACACACTCGACTCGAGTTTATAGAGGATTATTAATATTGCATTTAACAGTTAAATTGATTAAAAAATAATTTTCAAATTTTGTTCACAGCAGAGTTACCAGGATTGGATTTGCAAGTCAATGCAATTCTCATTTGTTAAGTTTAGTTGACATTTTAATTAATTAAAATTGTTCACAAGGATATTGATAAACACACACAATTATATTTTTGAGGAGGTAAGAGAGATTATTGAGAGAGAGATATTTTGAGTGTATTTAAAGAACGATTATTTTTCCTCATTTAGCAATCAATTATCATCAATTATATGTATAGGCAAAGTTCTTTCTTCTCTTTTGATTGAATTGACTAAATTTACTGAGCTAACACTAAAATTGATTAAAGTTTCACAAGGACCACCTCTTCCTCCTCTTCCTCCATATATACTTTTTATATTTAATAATTTTGCTTAGAGATGAGACATCACAATCAATGTGAGACGTACATTCAACACATGGTACATTTAGAGACATGAAAGGGATTTCTACATTTCAATATTTCCTTCTATCATTTATACTCTGTATTAGATTTGGGTTTTGATTGTTCTTACCTGAAAAGTGAATCACTCAAGTTTCTCTCCTTTATGTATTTATTAGTGATAACAATTTAATAATAATTATAATATGTGTGATGACTCATCATCATCATCTTCAGAGAAGGACACTATTTTTTGTTCAATTTTGACTTCAAATCGAAACAAAGAGACAAATGTATTTTAATTTATGTAATGTAGGTCAAAAGACCTCAGTTTTTTTTGCTTAATTGGCGTGTGTCAATGTGCGTTTTTTTAAAACATATATTGACAACACCGTTGAACTGAAGAGTCTCTATCAATTGATATATTACTTACGTATTTGTAATTATAATTTAATAATGCAAGTATTAGCCGTTTTGGGTATAAAGTCTCATAGTTTTCAACTCCACTTAAATCATTAAATTTTCCATTATTTTACATTAGGATTATATCATTCTTTTTTTGTGTATATAATAATATTCATTTAGATTGGCTCCTTTTTTCATCATCACAGATAATAATCATATTAATAAAAAAATTCAACTTACATAAATAGGATTTGTGGATTTGGACGTGTGTATTTTTTTGTCTATGCTCAAAAATTTATTACACAATTTAATTGAGAATTTTTAAAACGATATGTGGTGAATTGAGGCAAAATCTATCAGTAACTCTTTGTTTCAGAAGAATAAAACGTTGGGGATTTTAAATATCACAATTACAGATTGTTATATTTTTCCATTCCAATTTTTCATTTTAACTTTGTGTCAACAAAGTTGGTGTTTGATCACAATTAAATGATAAACAAATTTATCAAAATGACCAGTATTTTTTGAGGATATGGATTTTCACTCAGAATAAACTGATATATTTATTAACGTTTCATATTTTTTTTAGTTTGAATAAGGAAGTTGTATCGTTAGTAAATTTGATTTTGTTTGAACAGTTACTTTCACCTTAGACAAATTTTACTTTCACTTATTTTTAGAGTTGACGTACAATTGACAGTGACGAACAGTTAATTTTATACAAAGTCCCTCAGTCAAGACAGCCTTAGACAAGTGAGGTGTTATGAATATGTAATTTTTTTTTGAAAAATTGATACAAAATTATAATAATAAGGTTAAGGTATATTTTTAGATATATATTTAGATAGAAGGTTGAGGGGAATTTTGAAATCTCAAATAAAAATTTCAAATGTCCACTTTCTCTCCTGACTCTAACGTTTTTTTTCTCTTTTCTTTTCTCTCTCACTTTCCCCTTCAGTTTTTATAAACACACTCAATCTCAAAAAATTGACAAAAATTTGAATTGACTCTCGTAATACAGGTAAATATGTATGTATAACGTCCCTCCTTTTTCCCACATGTATATAATTTATTTGTATAATGTAATGATAACATTATTTTATTTTTTGTTAATAATAACTCGCTGTTATAGTGCTAGCTAACGATTAATTTAGATTTTTTTTCTTTCATTATACTTCATTTCAGTCTAAAATAAATTCTAACGTATAAAAAGATTTTTTTAATAATAGTATAAATTATTAGTATCGTTATTATGAAATTGTGATTATTCGCTGTTATTCATCATCCTCCTCCTTTTTCCCCGTATTATCCCAATTAAGAGTCCCACACGTTTGCTCCCTTTATCCCTTTTGCTCACTAATTTAATTGTATTCAATTAGTATTGTGGTTGAAAGGAAACTGAACAATTTTTTGTTTTACTCATTTAGGGCGTGTCTCTTGTTAATTGTTGTTATTTTCTAGGTGATTCATCGATGATGAGTGTTGACTTTAAATCGACTCATCGATTCACTGGAAGGGCTCCCGGCTACTGTCAACTCCACTGGATGGTCCTCTTGTGTTTCTAATGTGCTGTTCTTAATACCGTACTTGAAATACATGATCAGTCCTAGTACAAAAAGATGATTATTAATTAAAGTCCAAACTTTTCTTTACAGAGAAAGTGTCGTTCGTCACTCACCGAGAGTCATCCAAACTGTGAATCGAACAAGAGTTAAAATAGATAGCTTAAGGATGAGGTAAAAATTCACCATCACAGCTATGGCTGGAACGACTGCAAAAATTGAGAAACGGTTAGTGCATACATTCATAAATAATAGTTCTTTAAAAAATATGAAAAAGATTTTTACAAGGCAGTCCTGGAGTCATAAAGAGTAACGACTTGCTGCAAGAATAAATTTAAAACAAACGCATTAAGATCAGAAGACATTTCGACATTTTTTAAAAAATGTATTCGTTGTCAGTCTTACCTGTTTTGTGGCTTCCGTGAAATGAGGAGAAGTGAAAAAAGAATGCCAACAAATAAACCGACTAAGAAGAATATGGATATATTGGCAACGAAGCCCGTCGATCCCACGGCGGCCACCAGGATAAGGTCAAACAGGATAATTTGAAGAAAGAGAATACCTACTAGTTTGGTCACAATCCGACCAGTCTCTTGTGTTGCCGGTCCGGGTTCTACATAATAAAATTCGGTTAGCCAGTACACACACACCCACACATTAATCTTAGTCAATGTATTTAATTTGTACAAATTTCGGTACCTCTCCAAGGTAGTAATTTTGGACACAAATATTGTATTACTCTGAAATTGCAAACATTTTGTTTTAAAAAAACATGAAAGTGAAAGTCATATTTTAATTTGTCATCATGATTTCGTAGAAAATGAAGTCACCTCATTTGGGTCTCCCATCGACTCATCCGTGGAGAGTTGGCATGGACTGACCCATAATATCGACCTTCATTACGATCTGCCATGAGGAAAGCATCATCCTCCGTGTCCCCGATTGTATCCGTATCATCCGAGTCGGGAGAATTTCTCGTAACTTTACGGATAAGGACTGGCCCTCCACCTCCCGCTCCCACTGAACTTCCACTATTGAAATTCTGCCCGATTCCCAGAGAGAGGCTAAGTCGGTGCTGTTGGGAGTAGCCGGAACTTCGGTAACCGTCATTCACACTCGAGGGGAAGAGGGAGGATGAACCGTAGTCTTTTGTTGGGGTGGCATTCATGGGACTCCCTACGAATTTAAAATGGGACACAATTAACTTACTGCATTAATTAACGAACTTATAAAATAAAGTTGAGAGCTATATAGGGCGAAATAGAAATCTTTTTGTAATGGAAACTAACCACCCATCGGAGTCCCGGCCAGAGGTGTTCTAATAGACTCGGGTAATAAATCCACGAGTGTCGTTGATTGAGGTTGGTAGCGGAGGAGGAGGACACACGTAGAGACTAAGATTGGAAAGAAGTACAATAATTTTTTTTCTTCATTTTCCTTTAATCCATTGAAGACTTTTCATTTTTAAAAATGACTTACCTAAAGTGTACGCTAATAATGTACCTAGGAAATCATAATTTCATTTTGTAGTCATTCTATTAATTATATTGTCTGGATGTATAATGTGTGTATCATGCATACCGATTGACATCATTTCCACTAGTACTTCGAGTTTTATAATTAAAGCAGCGATGGCAGCCAGTCCACCCAATACTACTGTCGCAATTGCTGGTGTCCCAGTCAAACTCCAGACTTCTGATAGTCGTCTATAGGAAAGGAATTGAAAATTAACTTATCATCATCTGACGTTCTTTGCACTTTTGATTGATTAGAATGAGGATCGCTTACGAAAATATTAGACCATCTAAAGCCATGGCATAGACAATTCTTGGCATGGGGAAAAATGAACTGAAAAAAGTTTCTGCAATTATTTTTTGTTCTTCCAAAAAGAGTATTAATTGACTAAAGAAATTGTTGATTATTTACCCAAACATTGACACGGTCAGACCAGCCAGTGCGCCAATGGCTACAACGTATTGACATCTATAAGCACCAACTTTCCCAAACATTTCTACTAGTGCTGACTCTGCAGAGACTTCATCGTATGGAACTGCGAATGAAAAATCCAGAGTAACATTTATCCTGGCAATTTCTTTCATAATTAAATATGCCAGTAAAATTTTGGAGGGACCAACTCACCAACTAATGTGAGTATCATAGAAGATGTAACGTAAGCAATTAAAATGATGACAAGACTGGTTACGATCGCCAATGGAATGGATTTTTTTGGATTAGTAGCCTCTTCTCCTATTTAATCCCAAATAATTAATTAATCATTAACTTGTAAGCTAGGAATTATCGAATGTGTAATACACATGGTGAAAGTTCGTTCTCACCCGTTGTCGCAATGATGTCGAAGCCGATGAAGGCATAAAAACACATGGCTCCGCCAGTTAAAACCTGTTTTTAAAAAATAATGGAGATTTTTATTATCCTTCGTATTTGTTCTGCAAAATTTAAATCATGTAGTGTTATTGTTGTACTCACGCCACTCGAACCATATGGGAAGAATCCTCCATAATCGGTCCAGTTTGAAAGATCGACATAAAAAAGGCCTGCCACCATCACGAATACCCACGTGGCCAGATTAATTACGTTTAAAATATTATTAAAAATTAAGGATTTTTGAACGCCTGCTACCAACACCACCATCATGAGTAGTGTGATCACAAATGCTAGCACGTCTGGCGGCCGACCTGTTGAGCACGCAAAACGAATCAAAATATTGTATTCCACTACATACATGTATATATGCGCTTAAAGATTCATCAACCGAAAAATTAAAAAAGTTACCATAAAATGTTCCCAGGGAGTCACCTATCCTGTCACTAATGGCACCACTACTGATGGCATCAAAGCAAGCACTCAGGGCACAAGCACAGGCTATTCCCAATTCATATAGTATTCAAGTTAGTTTGAATGTTTAACAATTTCATTTAAATCTTTAAAAATGTTGCAGTAATTAATTGTACCTGACGTTCCAATGAGGTACTCCAACACCTACCCCGACAATTCAAACAGTTTTTTAAAAAATACACTCCATTTCGAATTAAATACATAAGACGTTAAAGGTCATTTAGACACTTTCCCCTTACCATATTCCAACCAATCACGAAAGCTATGAACTCTCCGACAGTCACATAACTGTACATGTAAGCCGAGCCAGTCGTATGTGGCACTCTCACTCCTAAACAATGCAACAACAATTAATGACTTGAAACCTACACGGAGCATGTATTTCTGTCAACATGTTTTTTTAGAAACTTACCAAATTCGGCGTAGCAGGCCCCTAGAAAAACAACAACAGCGCCAAAATATTAATACTCCAAATGACCATTTAAAAACTGGACAATAATTCAACTACATTTTTCAGATCATTATTAAAAGCAATTCATTCACTCCATTAATAAATTCACAGAATGACCCCAGAATTCATAGTTTCACGGTTCATCATTCTCCTCACACAATTTAGACACCCGTCTCCTTGTGACCCTGTTCGCCTCCTCTCCCTCTCCTTCTAACACTCATTTGAACTGTTGTAACTTAAGAAACAACTTGTTTTATCCCTACCCACATTGACAACTCTCTCTCTCTCATTCTGTTGTTCCAAGTCAACTTAGGAGTTGTCAGGCTGTCAACTGATTAGTTATCTCCATAATGTTGTTCTTGTTGTTTGTCTGTTTGTCTCTAACTTTGGATACAATCCTCCCTTTCCCTTGTACCTCCTACTTTACATCTGAAAAAAACTTTCTCCCCTTACTCTCATAATGCAATACAAATGGAGAAAGTCTCTCTTGCTCCACCCGCATGTTTAGTCACAGAGGTTGAAATACTTACTTTCTCTCTCCCCTGCCAGTACATCATAACAATTATTTTGATCCTTGTCTCTCCTCCAGCCCGAAATACCCAACACACACACACACACAGCAGAGTCGCTATTGGTACACTCCCAATTTACATGTCAAATGAATATCAAGAGTTAAACTTCATTCCCTTTCTTTTTACTACAATTCATTTGCCTACCTTGAAAACCATTTTACTACTCTGTATATTGTATATTGTATACACACACACTACATGCAGTAGGGATAACAGATTCTCTTTCCCTTCTCTGCCTAATATCCCATGTAATACTCTCGTTTCAACCCGTTTCCCGCAGGGTTGAACTTTGTTTTATTTCTCTGGGTCGATTTTCATTGTGTGTGTGTGTGTGTGTCTGTACATTATATACAGAAGCATTGGGCACACGAGAGATGTAGTACAGAGATAGAGAAAAACTGCTGGTTGCCATTGCCCTCCTCCTCCTCTCTCCCTCCCTTGCCCCATGCCATTGCAATTTCGAGTGTCAGTGTCAACGTCAGCATAAAGAACATTACCCTCCATCTCCGTCCACCGCCCTGTGTGTGTGTCCCTCGTACATTGTTCTGTGTATTGTGTGTGGATCCACGGAAACTTGTACAACAAAGCATCTTTCCTACAGAAGAAATACCACACAAACACACACACAGCCAACGGTCTATTAATGCTCTTCTTCCATTTCCATTTAATATAGGAAGGCCATAAACGGAATCTTGCAACCACCGCCCCGCCGCCGCCATCAAAGAGAGAGAAAGAGAATAAAGAGAAAGCCCACGTTCAAAATCATTGCTGCCGTCCTCTCGACCACCGCCAGCCACACCGCCGCTAAATTTTCTCCGAGACTTTTTCCCTTTCTCCCAAATATGTAATACCCGTGGACATGCGAAGGGCACTACCAATGTTCTCTCCCTTTCTCCCTCTCTCGACAGACGAACAGACAGACAGACACACACACACACACAAGGAGAAATTCACGGGTTCTCAAAAAACCCACGCAGAAAATTCTAACCCAAATAAAACGGAGTCTCCCTTTTCTATTCCTGCCTCTCATTACTCTCATTGTTATGAGATGTAGGGAGGAGGAGGAGGGCGGCTATTATATTCCATTTTGATTTTTAGATTAAATATATGGTCGTATTATATGACTCCAAGCTCACCACAATTTATCTACCCCCACCATCACCATATCATGGTGGAAGGAGAAAGTCGTCATTTTTTATAATATCTCGCCGCCCCCACTCTTTTCTCCAGTTTATTTTTGGGATGATCATTTTTCTTTCTTTTTTTCTGGTCATACAAGACCCGACTTCAAAGTGGTCATTGTCCGAATTGACTCCAAATTCTAGTCCACAAGTAAACCAAACCATAGCACAGCATAGCACAGCAAAGCACAGCATGGATCTGACAAGGAAAGACTGGGAATGACATGGAGTTGTTTGAGGATTCATGACCACCACTCAGATTATCGGCTCTCATCCAATTGTGAAGAAAAGAGAAAGGGAGGAGACGGAGGTATCGACGAGGGTGGAGAGTGAAAGTAGACGGCGGGTAAAGTGGAATGATGGGCCAGACGGATATTTGATATGTGAGGATGCTAGACCAAATTTGTAGAATAAAAATGAAAGAAGGGAGAGAGGATAGTTTAAATTAAAATTTCATAGATTCAGGAAAGCTGCCCTGGGCATGTTGTTCTTCTTGTCTGATTTCTCTTGACATGCAAACTCTACAAACACACACACTACTCACTCCCTTGCTTGGCTGTTTTTTTTGGTATGTTCATGTGGTAGATGGCATGTACCGTGGATGTGGATGAGGAGGGAAAAAAATAGGAGGATTTTGACGGTGTATTTTAGCGAAGGATTTCTCAGAATTTTGACCTTTTACGTTGGTGGCGCTTTTACTAAGTGGCGCTTAATTGGAGGTCATTCCTCACATTTCCAAGTGATTCACTTGACGTCCTTTCACAAGTATTAATAAATTGTGAGCTTAATTAAGCTGGACATTTTTCTACCACTTTGTAAAATAAATTATATGATACGTCATGAACACATCATGATTACTCAAGGTCAAAAAATGGAAACCATTTTATTTTGTCGTCCAAGGTTTAAAACGATGTCATATTTTAACATTAGCCGACTTTAAGTAGGGACTGCAGTGTACGATTAATTGTGTATTTAAGTCTTAATGTGAATTTACGAGATGGTGTTATGCGGCCTGGTGCGGATTTTCAAAATTTCCAGTAGAAAGTTTTACACAGAAAAATTGGTTCATTATTTTTTTGTGAATACAATTTGACTCAAACCGACGGTACGGACACACACACACACACAGGATGCCATGAATAATATTATCAAATTTGGCCTAGCCTTTTGACCTTTTTTCACTCTTCATCTCGCTTTCCAATCCCCCTCCTCCCCGTACAATTTTATTTAAGTGACCAAAGAGAGGAGGCGGAGGGAGGAGAAAGCTTGAGCAATCCATATACATTTTTGTACATTACAGATTTATAGTTTGTTTGGACTTTCTTTTATAATTTAGTTTTCTTTTTCCCTTCCATCTCTATCTTTCCCTTCTCTATTTTTTTCCAATACAAATTCACTGTCTATTCTCCCTCTTCGTTCCGTCTGTGTGGTGGAATTAAATTTTTTGTTTGTCCTCCCTTGTTTCCTCCCTCCCCCTCCTCCCCTTCTCTCTCTCATAAAATACACACAGGAAGGGGCCAAACGGAGAAAAAACTTTCTCTCTCCTTCTCTCTCAGCTTATTTACGTACAGAGTAAAGTGCACATTGAATATTCATTATATGCACTCAGCGGATATTTCTCTTTTCCCCTCCCCTCCTCCTCTTTTTTATCAAAGTACTCCGCTAAATTGTGTGTGTGTGTGGACTGACGAGGTCTTTTCAATAAAAAATTTGCTTTTTATTTCAATTTTTCCCCAAGCCTCATTTTCCACCTAGAATTCTCCCTTCCCTCCCTCTCCTCTCCCTTTTTCTCTCTTTCTACTCCACCCTATGAATTATTTTAATGGCAAAAGTAAATACTCCTCTAACACACACACACACACCCACACACACACTCACAAACTGAGCTTAGTGAATAATCAAAGTTTTGCGAATAGACTCACAACTTTCCCAATTGGATTCCTCTAAAGTTGTTGAAATGTCTCTTGCTCCTCATGTCTCTCTCTTACTAAACTCTTCATGAGAACCAAAAAGGAATGAATTCACAATCGGAGGAGGGAAAATTCAATTTTCAAAAACTTTCTCCCGGAAAACCAACCTCTTTCCCTCCATCTTTTTCAGAGTGAGAGAGAAATAAGTTGACAAAATTTGAAGAGAGAATCAAAAGAGGTATCACAGAAAGTATCTGGTAAAAAGGATGATATAAAAATTTGTCAGATAAAAAAAAAGAAATTGAGAATAAACTTGTCAATTTCAAAGTACAAAAATGTTCTCTCTCTTTCTCTCTCTCTCCTCATAAAATTGTCCGAACCTCCTTTCTCCTTCTTTACCCTCATAAAGAATTTGAGAGAAGGAGAGAAAGTAGGGAGCAGATGGAGACGTAAGAAAATGATTCATATAAAATATTCTCTTTCTCCACTTTCCTCCGGTTTAAACTAGAGAGTGAGAGAGAGTGAAAATACACAGATGAATATTCTACATATCCCCTAGCTGAGCCAAAATTTCCTTCCATTCTCTAACGTCTCTTCTTTCATCTTCCTTCTCTTCGTTCTCGTTCCACCGCTGCTCCTGCTTTGGTGGAATTTAGGAAATTTTATTGAGGTCGGAGTTGTCTGTTGACCTGGATCCTTGGCTGCATCGCATTCAACATTCAACTCGGTAGAAAATGGAGATGGAGAGAAGAAAAACCGCAGAAACAAGATACAGCCTGTTTTATCCCACACTCACTTTCCCCTTTCCAATGTGCCTCTCCTGAACAAGGGGAAAGTTGGAGAAGAGAAATCCACTCACATTTTGACACAGGCAAAAAAGGGAGGACGCATCGCATCGCAATGTGGAAGAAAACTTGGTTTAAAATTTTAACATTAAATTTGAGTAGACTTGGAGGAGGAGAAAGGAAGGGAGGAGACCAGGATCTCCTCTTCTATAAAATACTGTGCTGAGTGGATGTGTGGCTGGAGGTCGAGAGTCACAAATTTAAATGACTCACAAGTCGACAAGGATATTAACAATACAATTCATGACATTTGGGGACCACGAGGGAAATCAAGATATACAGCAAAACAATTAATCCAGTTCCACACACTCAAGTCCCTGTCAAAGCCAACCGTTGCCAACAACAAATACGGCATCTCTCACACTCGACTCCGGTCTTCACAGAAAGTCTCCGTGAAATTTCAAAATTGCTAGAGGAGGGATGAATCGGAGACAGGTTCAATTGCCACCCACTGACAGGGGAGGAGGATTGTGGGCTATTAGGTCTCAAAATTAGATTTTATACACGCCCACCCATGAATACCCCCTCCATCCTCAATCCTCCCTATCCTCCTTACAGTCGACAAAGTGGGATGAAAATTCAATTCACTTTTGAGTGGAGGTGAGCGAGCGTGTGTGTGTGTGCGTGTGGGTTCTTCTGTCTGGACTCCTCTGTGCTCGACATTGAGAGGGATTAAATATGCATGTGTGGAGGTATGCACAGGTCAATTTTTAATGAGGTCAACAACTACATCATTTTTCGGAGGACTATGCACGAATTGAATTGTATTGCTTAAGGCGGATGCTTCAGAAACCTGTCGACCTGACAATCTGAATATGAGGATTTATTTTCGGATTTTTCCTCCTTGTATTCATCCTAATAAAATCCGGGGAGAAACCAGATAAATTTATTTTATTTTTTTAGAGTCGTCTGAAGTCTGGCTTTATTCTGTGGAAATATTGAGATTTGAAGGTAGTCTGTGTATGCTTTAAAGTTTTATGAGTCTGAAGGATATTTTAAAATTGTATTTTAAAAGAATTCCGTACCATTTTGAGCAAATACGGTACATCATGTATCATGTGAATTTTTCTTCAACATGGGATTGCTCCAAGGAAAAATGTTTCATTCTAAGAATCATCCGTCCTTAAATCAAACTTTTTTTCCAGTTGTCAAAAAATTTCTGTTTTCAAAATATTTTGCTGACTTTTCTTCAGCAAGAGAGAAGATGGAGACTACACACTACACAGGCTCACTACTCCCGACATGAAAAGAGAGCGTGTGTTGTGCTGTGCTAGAAAGAGGGGTATTCAGTTGCCGAACGTTAAGAGGAGATTCCTACAAAAATCTTTTTAATGAGGAAGAATCAAATGGCTTCAGGGGTTCCAGTTTCACTTTCTCACCAAAACTTCTGACAAAATGGATTCGGCAGAATGAGAAGATTTGATGTAGAAATGTATCGCGTGGTTAAGTGGGTTAAGATCTGAAGCTGTGTTTACTGGAGAATCAACGGAGGTTAAAGATCCTCATTATTAAGAAAATGCGGAATTTTAATACTAATTTCAACTGAGATTAACTGTATTAATTGTAGAGTAATATTCCAAAGTTAGATTCAAAAAGTTGCTTAAAAACCCTCCAGAATTATTTTAAGAGAAAGTAAACTCCTTTCTCCAATAATATTGGCTACAAAACTAGTTTAGCTTATTTTTAGCGTATCTTATATAAAGTTGTGCAAAAATACGAAGACAAGAAAAACAATTGAAATTTAAATACGTTTTAACACATGTAATTCCTTGAATGATTGTAACAACAGCAAGGACATCTAATGACTTGTCAATTCTACCTTCATTCCACATTGCCTCATTCCCTGAAATTTCTTTCCATGAGTTAATTTCCCCCTCGTGTCCTCTTCAGTTTAACTACCATCCGAACTGTTATTACACACACACGCACACAGAATACATTCCTTCTTGCCCGTAGTACAACAGCGACAACAACTACAGAGTACATGAAAGGAACGGAAGAAAGCATTGGGGTTGGCTTACCTGAGAAAATCGATGCAAGTGCAGCTATGACAAAGCTGAAAATGACACCGGGTCCAGCGACTGTTTTGGCAACCATTCCCGCCACCAAATACATCCCAGTTCCCACACAACTCCCCACCCCCAACGACGTCAAATCCAGCGTCGTCAAACATTTCTGAAAAAAAGAATAAAAAAAACACCATTAGATTCATGTAGGCCGTCCATCATTTATCCAAACGGAAATCAAACACATGTACTCAACCTTGTACACCCACCCACACACAACATTCAATTCCATTAAATAGTCATTTCCATTCCCCTCAAGTCACAATTAGTCACCATGTAGACACACACACCCCTCTATTTACCTCCGAGTCAGTCAACTGTCTCCACACTAACTTTCGACTACACATTAAATTTTCGGATAATTCACAAACGACCATTTTTTCTAACGTAGTCAACTACAACCCACACTAACGGAAAGGTAAGTTAACTACGTTAAGAAAAAAAAAAGTCTATTCTTAAGGGATTCTGGAATCCGATCTCTGATCCTCCTGCAACAGAATATCATGGAATTGATGTCCCCACTTTCTCCTTTCTCTTGCTTTCTAGTTCTTTTCACGTCTCTTTGATGATGTCATGGAAATGTTGTGAGAGAAAAAAAAATTCCCCAAAGGATCAAGTTGACACACACATACACAACATTTCTTCTCCTTCTTTTTCTACTCCTTTTCATTCCTACCTGCCTCCGTCTGCTCTGACATATTACTTTCACTTTCACTGTATCCTACCGCGGCGGTGGAAGGGACGAGTATCATCTCACAAATCATCATTAAGCCTCGTCTTTTTATCTTAAAGAGATAAAAAGCCGGAGGAATGAAATGGAATTTCGTCACACAACCCTCAATCCGACGTTGCCTCAACGAATAAAAGAGAGAAAAGGGACGAGAACGAGAGAGTCTGTGTGTGTGTGTTTGTGTGAGCTTCAGGTGTCATGAGCCTTTGAAGGGGGAAAATTTTCTTCACTTTCTCCGTCCCATCCTATCCTCTGGTGCTGCTCTACAATCTTTCCTCATTCGTCATGTACAATTGGGAGATGTGATATGTGCGTGCGTGTGACTGTGTGACTGTTCCACAGGAGAAGGAAAATGGGGCTGGAGGCTGGAAATTTTTAAAAGTAATTCTGTACTTTATTTTCTCTCAGAGTGTAAGTTCCACGAAGAGAAAGGAGGACATCATTGGGGGATGCTTAATGTATAATGTAGAATGCCCTAAAGGCGTCTCTCTATCCCTCTCTCAAGGAGAAAATCCCTTTAATGTTATTTCCCCCGGTTTATTGTTTATGCAAATTTTCGAAGGACGTCCTCCTCCCTTGTACTTCCCTTTATATTTATAAGTAGAGAGAGAAAGAGGGAGGCTGAGGCCGGAAGGTTCCTTTGAGGAGTGACAATGGTTAAAATTCAAACATCAGAATATTTTCTGCTGTAATGTGTAATGAGTAGAGCGAAAGAGAAAGGAGTCTCCTCAAAATCGTATGGAATGCCTCTTCTCCAGTTCCATGTTCTCCATGTTCCTTTCTCTGGATTGTACAATCTAAATTTAAATGGGGAGAGTCATTTAAATAATGCAGAGTGTGCACAAGAAGGAAAGAAGAGGAAATATGACACGACAAGTAAGGCCTGAAAGGTCAGAGAGTGAAAACATGAAAGCAGACACACAACCAGTCGCGTCAATATGCTGACGATGATGATGAGGGTGGCAGGAGGCAACAGCCGGCCCTTCAATTTTATTATATGCAGTCAAGGAGAAAGTGTACAGGGAAAAGTTGCTTCAACATTCCTCACACAAATTTTTTAGCCTCCATTTTGAAAATGATGAAAATACGTGAATTTTCTCTCTCTCCCTCTCTCTCTTGTAAGACAATTTTCTCTTTAAAAATTCTCTGGATGTTTTTTGAAGAAATGGTGACACATTTTAAAAAAATAATTAAATTTCTCACTCTCTAAAATGTAGTTTGGGGAGGAAAGCCGGGGGATAATATGAGAGGATGGGGAACAAAAAAGAGGAAATTACAACAAAACTCAATTAAAAAATTGAGGGTGAGGCGTATTGACGAACATGGGAGAAAGTAAAAATAAAGAGGAGGGTGATTTGGAGACGGGCATTTGAGAGCTCTCGAAATGCATTGCAATAGAATGCGACTCGGGCATTGTCAGCAGAAATGGAAAACGTCAGAGTCGAAACTTGATCGTCGTCGTCAGTAACATTAAAGACTCTTCACAAACACTCACAGACGGATCGTACAGGGCGACAGCAGAGAGACTATAAAAACAGAGTCTTGCAGTTTGAGAGAGAGAGAGAGAATTTAAATGTCAGTGTAGTGTGTGTGTGTGTACATGTATATATGTATCGTCTGAAGAATAATGAAGATCGTAGTTAATTTTGAGTAAATTTTGGAAAGTATAGAAACTCAATGCTTTCTCTTTCGAATCTCTCGAGTACAAAAGATTTGATGGCATTCCACAAACAGGACGTACCGTAGAACAACAAAGAGAATCCCTGGATAAAATATTGAAAATAATTTGGATTTCAGACATTCTTTTGCATACTCCACGGGAAAGTTCAAACTTTTCGTGCACACTTTTGGTAGACTTGTCGGAATTTCAATTTCCAACATGAAAATAACCCAGGATATTATCGACGGGCTTGATGGAAGAGGATACGGGAGACATGTAGGGATGTGGGCGGACAAAAAATCACTTGACAAGGACGGCCTGCCTTTATTGGCCCGTGTGCATGAGAGAAGAGAGAGAGCCGAGCAAAACGACACACTTTCTTCCCCTCGTTGGAATGCTAGGAGAGAAAGGAGAGGAGAGGGTGAGAGTCTTTGAGTTTTTTTTTTCTCGTTTTACCTAATGGCCCATTACCTCTTACAATGTACTCTCTCCTCGCCTGGATTACAAGGAAGAGTGGAAAAAGGGAAAGTGGATGCTCGTGGGAAGGTAAGCACTCAACATTCTTTATTTCTTTTTTTCCCTGAGCTTCTCCAGTGTCATTCTAACGCAGCCAATAATCCTCTAATTTGTTTATTTTGTTTTTTATCCCATTTTCACCCTTAATTTGGGGAATGAGATGAGAAAGAAAACCAGCAGGATTTTTTTATAAAAGTTCAACAGTGTCAATAGTAACTGGTTGTACAATTCTCGTTCTAATTCACAAAAGAATTTAAAATTGGCTAACTATTGACTATAAAATTGGTTATGAAAAAAAACGTTTCAGTTTTCAAACTTGCCTCCAAAAATTCACTACGAATTTCAAGGATTCCATAAAAATATTTAATACGCCCCATTTCACAGTTTTCTAGTTCAAAAAAGACAACCATGGTTCATCCTCTTGTTCCGAGACTAGAATTTCTCCCAACTCTCCCAAAAAACATCAGCCACCACAGCAACGTGCCTCCGTGTGTGTGTGTGTGACTCTCTGACGACACGTCAGTCATGATGCCACCATTTTCACATTAATGACGCAAGTTGAGCATGAAACACTTTACTTTCTCGTCCATTTTCCCCGTTCTCAAAACTTTTTCTCCTCTTTTTCTCGGTACCCTCCAAAGTGGCCACTTTCTCTGGACTAAGTACTTTCCCCTTCTCCCCTCTTCCCTCCCTCTCCAACCAAGGAAAGCCATGGGAGTTTCCCAATTTTTGTTCACTTTTACTTTACTTTCTCCTTCCCCTGACAGAATGTGTGTGACACACTTAACGTACACAGCACAGCCATTCACATTTCCCTTATCCAATGCATGCAGCCACGATCATTTAATTGTTCGCCTACAAACGCCTCCTCTCTAACTCTCTGGAGAGATTCCTCCTCTTCTGGACTTTCTCACTGCGACTCCTTAACCAGGCAACACACCCCATACACAAACAGACAGATAGTTGAGAGACAGAGCCTCTAATCAAATCATATGACTTTACTACCCACAAATGATGTCATCCCACTTTTCTCTCCTCCAACATTGTAAATAAGAAAGGAGGAAGAGGTGAGACTCAGAGCCAGCAGTCTCGAACTTTCTGCAGAAAAAGCTTTTATTTTTTTGCTTGGCGAAAAAAGCCACATGTTGGCTTTGCCATCCTTTCTTGTGCGGTTTACAGGACGTTCAATTTTTGGGCTAAATTTGCAGTCATACAGAAGGTTAGGTTAGAAGATATTTACAGAAATTATTGCAAATCGTGTAAAAAATGTTGACTGATGTGTTCGCACTTCAAAATTGTTGCACATGAGATAAACCCTGTTTTGCCTCGTTGAAGAAAACGGTGGGGATGAATTTTGAGAGGAATTTTCGGGGATGGGAAGGTGAAATGTGGTTAGCCGCGTCTTGGGATTGTGATTATGTGTTGGGAGGAGGGCCATACATTTATTTAGAGGATCCGACTGGTGGAATGAATTTTGAAAAGGTCAGGGTGTGTGGGAAGGTTGGTAGGAGAGTTTGACTTGTTCCTCTCCCTTGTGTATCTGTGTTTGTGCGTGTGTGTGTGTGGTGCAGAAGAAGAGTCCCTTAACGTGGGTTTCTTAAACGAAGAGATTTGTTAAAGTCACTCCCAAATGTCCTGGTGGATGTGGGCCAAGTCGTTTAAACGAGTATGGGTGTGTCGGTCTACATTCTAGACTTTCTCCAATGCTTTGCATCCTGAGGGGAGCGTGGGCGGTAGAGGGAAAAGTTGTTCTACTGGAGAGACCCTAGGTCCTAGCTGCACACCAGTCTAATGTGTGTTCATATATTTTTTATGGAAAGGGATCGCTGGGGGTAGACTGAGAGAGAAAATTTATAATTAAGTTCCTTGGAAAAAGGACGAAAGAAGTACGAGTGGAAAAGAGAAGAAAGTTAATAGTGGCTGGAGGCAAGAGCCATGAAATTTCCAGAGTTTTCAGAATTTTTTTTAAAAAAATAAGTCTAAACAAAGCAAGAGAAAAGTGTGGGTTGTTGTATGAAAATATTTTTGAGCAGAGAACAAGAACGGCTGAGATAACACACCAGCAGAGATTGTGGTTAGTGATAGGTTGACCGGGCTGCTTCGTTTTCTGACCAAACAGTTTGGGGCGGAAAATGCAGGGAGAATTTCTTGGAGAAAGTTAAAATATGAAACGTTTAGACACGGAGAGAAACTCTTTAGAAAGTTCCTTAGTAGCTAACCGAATTTTTGAATATTATTTGTTTCAATTTTTTTAAAAACAAATTGATGTAAACTTTAATTTTTTTATATTTAAAAGGTCAAATGAAAAGTAGAGTGTTGACCCAGTAACTTTGCCCTCCATAATCTCCATTTTAAAGTCAAACTTTCTCACTCCGAAATCATCATAATTTTCACTTCATTTACTTCCGCGTCCAACTTAATGAGAGTTTGTCTCATTCTGTTCTCCCTTCTCAAATCTCTCTAGTTCCAAAATTATCCTTCTCCACTTTCACCCTTTCCCGCCTCTCAATATATAATCAAAGCTAGTTAATGAAGGTTCCTCGCAATGAAATCTCTTTGGAAACAGCTGTAGATCGGCAACTTTCTCCTCTGTCTGAAAATTTGTGCTTTCCCTTCAAATCCACATCTCCCTCACCCCCGCACTAATCTCTCATTCCTTCTCTCTTCATAATATTCCACTTTCTCCATAAGTTTGGCCGTCTGGGATGACTGGCCTAATTTCCGCTCGCATTCCAAAATGGCACATATAGACATTAGACGTGACGACGGCAGGATCCATTTTCGAATAACAATAACAATTACAAGAGTCATTCCCAATGACACACACACACATATTCTCTCTCTCTCGCTCTCGAAAGAGAAAGATGTGAGTTTCTCGAGGGAAAATTAGTCTTTCCGAGTGGTACCCAGACAGTCCGGTTGGATAATCAACAAGGACAGGCACTCACACGATCACCCCAGCAATTATCCTAATTGTCCACGTACATTCAGAAACAGAAGGACACCCTCACAAACACCCTCTCCTCCTTCCTTCTCTCTTCCTTTCCTCGAAGTCAGGGGAGTAGAGGAAAGACCAGAAAAAAAAGAGGAGTTCAGATTTTTTCCTGCTCACCTCCAGCCTCCGTCTCTGTCTTGTTGAGAGAGAAACGTTTAGGGGAGACAGCCCTGTCTCTTTCTCTTTAGCTTGTGTAAATGAACTTTGACATCTCATAGCATCCTCTTAATCAGCTTCAGAGTTCCCCCCTCTCTCTCTCTCTCATTATTTTCTGATTGAGGGGGAGTGGGGGAGACTGGACTTTGTCGAGAGAGCCAGGGTCAATTAAACTCAATATAGAAGCTCGGCGTGCCAGTGGCATGTTAACCAGTGGCGTGTTATGTGTCCAGGAAAAGGAAAAGCGAGGGTCAACTGTCCGGGAGGGAAGGAGAGGGAAGAATGAGTGGGTGAAGGATTTTCAATTAATTATGGAGTAAATTGGAAAGGAGGAGGGAGATTGAGTGGGATGATGTCTAGCCATTTAATCTTACGAGGAGCAAGCGATTCAACAGAAATATTAAAAGCAATTGAACGTTAATTATTTTTTAAAAAAAGTCAAGTACGAAAGTTTTTGACATTCATTAGTATTTCAAAATTCATTGATAAAGGATGGTGTCAACATGGCAGTCAATAGAATGAATTATTTCATTAAAAAATTTCAAAAAAAAATCCGAAATGATTTTGAACTTCATATCTACTAAAAACTATTGAACAAAGCTAAAGTGGATTTTCAAAAAAATGACGACAAATGACAGTTTTAAGCATTGAGTGTGTGGGGGGGGGGGGGATTTTTAAGAAATTTGAAATTCAAAAAAAGTAATCAATTTTTTCCTAGGAAGTCAGATGTACTGCACACCTTAGTTTAAATCCTTTTAAAGTGATTTTTACTGACTTTCCCTTTTTCTTCTTTCTCCTTTGCAATTTCCCTAATGCATGGAAACGGCCGTGAGGCGGATAAATTGGGATTAGACTGTTGCCATGTGTTCCGGCTGAGATGGCCTCCAGTCAAAATCGGCGAAGGTAAGAACAACAATTGGCAAGAGGCTGTCAGTTCATTTGAGAAGGAAGGAAGATGGATTTTGGAACATGTAAAAGAAGGGATTTGAGCAGAGAGAGAGAAGGACGGGGAGTTTATGCGGGCAAATTGAACTCAAGTCTCGCTTCACTGCACGGTTCAGTCCTGTAAAAGGGAAAGAGTTTTTTAGACCCTTTCTAATGTACTAGACTAGTAGAATGGAGAGTAGTCTGCACTGTACTGAATTTTCCCGACGAAAGTGAAATATTGAGTTTGAGAAAGGAGAAAGGATGATGATGATGGTAGTCATCCTCACATGACGAGTAATAAAGAAAAGTCCTACTCTATTTCCAGGAAAATGGGAAGGGAAAAGGAGAAAGGGAGAGTGAAAGTGAGGAGAGAACAAAAAGGGAGGGAAGAGACTTTTCGAATGACAGAGAAAGGAGGAAATGCCAATTTATTTTCCTTTCAAGGCAAACTTGCACCTTTTCCAAAATTGTGAACATTTTCTTTTCATACGACTTTCTCTTTATTTTTCTCCCTCCTCTCTCTCTCTTGTCCCAACTAAATTTATTATTTAAATTATTTAATTCCCTTGTTTGAAGGAGTTGGGTCGGAATTTTGGGATTATTTTAATTTTCAATCAAACGGAGAAGGACACCTTTTGTGCATCTTACGATTTTGTTTTGGAGGGAGGGGTGCCTCAAAAATATCCTTTAATTATGACTCTCGCCCACACCAACACACACACAGGAATCCGAAGGAAGGGGAAATGAATGTGAATGGGGTCAAAAAGGAGAATGCCAAGGTCTGAACCCGAGAAAAGTACGTAAACACCCAAGCACGTTTTTTCCTGTCTAGACAAAATCCACAATTTTATGAGGATTGGAATGACGTCCATGCAGTCAGTCTGTAGTGTAGGAAAAATGCGCTTTCTCTCCAGTCCCTAACAGATATTGATCTAGTGGAGAAAGCTAGGAAAGTCTAAAATGAATTAAATTAAGAATTGCACTCTGATTCTGAAATAAACCTTTCTATATAAAACAAATCTTAATAAATAGTTGACATTCACCACGGCAAAAATGAAGTTAACCTTTCACCCAAATTGTACAACGACTTTGGCAACAATTATGTTTGTCATGAATGACTTAAAAATAATATGAATAGAATGGATGACTCACTTGAAGGGGCGCTCTTTTCTCCCCGTCACAACCGCTCCCATGAACAGAATCCTCCTGAAGAGAAGCCGGGTTTTTGGTTCGAATTAATTTGTTGAATAGAATGAGAGCATCCTCCCTGAGTGTTTCCCGACTCGACGGTAAATACTGGTACAATTTCTCCTTTATCATATGCATCTTCCCTTCCTTGTGCTGACTAACACACACAACAAGACGTGTGTCCAAATCTCTCTCTCTCTCGGTCTTCTTCCTCTAAGCTTCCTTAAAATCACTCTTCTTGTTTGTGTGTGTGTACAGACGCACTATGTACTCCCTTGTCTTTCCGTATGCTTGAGCTCCTTTGTTTCTGTTCCTCTCCTGCTTTTGTGTTTGATTTCTCTCTTCCTCCTTCCGTCCTCCTCTTCCCTTTGTACCCTGGCAGTAAGTTTAACTTGTGTGTGTGTGTGTGTCCTGTTTGTCTCGCAACTTTATTGGTTCACTCTCAGATAATTTGTTCCAGCCAGTGGCACAATCACAAATCAACCCCCCTCCTCCTCCATCCGAGTCTCCTCACTCCCCTCTCCACTCACACTTTCTCCAAGTCACAATAATCAACTCCCGAGGATTTACTTTCTATTCAAAACTCCACAGAGAAAGGCGAAAGCCTTTTTCCCTCTCCCCTCTTCTCTTCTCCTATTCAAACTCACACTTTCACTTTACCCTCAAAAAATTATTTCACAAAAACTGTCGAGTTGACATGGGCACAATGGACGAGTATTTAAACAGGAAATTTCCTTCTCACCCAGAAAAAGAACTCTTGCTTCACTTGTCAGCCTTTTTTCAAAGACAGGAGACAACTCACGTGTACTTTTGGTTGTACTGGAGAGAAGTTTTTAGGAAAGGAAAATCTCACTCCTCATAATTTTTCACTATTACTTTCTCCTCTCAAAAAACGCTGTTCTTTTTCGAAAGATTTCCTCACTCTTCTCAGAGAATCTCCCTCGGGACACAGACTCTCTTCCTCCTCTCTTTCGCTGTGTGATTCACTTTCCCTGCAATCAAGAATTCACTCCTTCCTCTCCTTCTCCCCTCCACTAACTACATCCGGCTGTAGTGCAGCAGCGACTTGACGATTCCCTTTCTTCCGCCTCCCTGCATGGCATACTTTCTTCCTTCTCCTCTTCCTCCTTCAAAGAAAGAAATTGAGAGACAAAAAAATTTAAATTATCAAGAAATTCCACTCTTAATTATTTGAATTTTCCCACATATACTCTTTCCCTCCCCTCACTTTTCTCTCTCTCTCTTCACGACTTTCACTCCGCAATAATTTTTTTTACCGTTGTCAACTTTTTTATATGAATTTTTTTAATTCTCCATATAAAATTTCTAATTAAACACTGTCGATCTTCACAATTTTGAAATCTTGTCTTTAATTTTCTTGGTAAGAACACTTTCACACTTTTCACTAATTACCAGTACAACTCGACTACCAGTCTTGTGTGCTTTTCCTTTATGGTGAGAGATGAATGGGGAAAGTCAGGGGTCTTGCACTTTCTCCCTGTCTTTTCATATACAGGGAGAAAATCTTTGGTGAAGTAGCACAAACACAACAACAGACCACAGTAGAATCACTTTACTCTCCTGAAAGAAAACAAAAGTTTCACTTTCCTCTTCTTCTTCCTTTGAGGGAAAAGTGGAAAAGAAGAGATGAGGAAAATTTGACTTGTTGGCCTCTCATTTTATTCATACTTTTCTCTTCTTCATGCACTCTTCTTTTCTCCTCCTGTGTGTGTATGTGTGTGTGGTCTCTTTTCTTCTCCTTTCTCCTCACTTGTCCATACTCTGCTTCCCAGCCTTTTCTCCCTCTTTGCTCATCCTCCCCATGAAAATGTTTATCTGTTTCTTTAGTCCAGGGATGGTCGGACCGTATGTGTGTGTGATGTGATTCTAATTCTAATCGCCTTAGATGCCTTGATTTGGAGTCGGGGTCGTGAGGATCATTCCCTTTTGTAATGTTAAGCTGCCACCATTGCCGTCTTCATCTCCTTCTCTACACAAGTCCCGAGAGCCTCGCCTGGCTGCTCCAAGCTGAAAGAGAGAGAGAGAGAGAGAAAGTTAGATTAAAAGAAAATTCACGTAGGAGTAAAGACGCTCGTACAGAGCCAGTGGAGAAAGAAGAGAGAGAGGATTTCGGAATCTGAACCAAAATCAAAGAAAAGTCTCTCTCATCCTTTCTTCTTCTTATTCTTTTTTGGGAGGAGTGTGCAAGCGCCATATAAATTTTAAGCCTCCTCTTCCTGTAGCAGAATCAGAAGACGGAGTAGACAGACGCTTCACTGTCGTCAGAAAATTCCAGCAGCAGCAGCAGTAAAGGAATGAATCCTTTCCCTAATTTTATCTCCATTCTAGATGACAGCGCTCAACATTCTGCCTAGCACAAACAAATCCGGACAAAGGAAGAAAGTGGAGGAGGGAAAAGGAGGGAGAGAGGGAGGGATATGCTTGTATCTCATCTTATTTATAATTTTTTTTATACATCCCAGTCCGGTGGAGGCAAGGAAGAAGCAATGACGGAGATGAAGAGAAAGAATTTTTATTGTGGGGGATCTAGCCAAAACATATATATAAAGTGAAAGCTTAGTACGCTTAGTAGGAGGAGAAAAACTAAATCGAATTGAAGGATGAGGGATAAATTCACCAATTCTTTTTGACAAAGGAATGGGTGGGAGGCGATGAAGGGGAAAGTTTTTTGATGAATTTTAAAGTCGGTACGACAAACACATTTTAAAATGTTCATTCTAATTAATTCAAAAAGTTGAATCAATTTGATCCATAATTTTCAATCATTTTAATTGGATTTGTTTTAAAATTACGTAGAAAAATTAAAAATCCACTTTTTCAAAACGTAAAATTTGTTACGAAAAGGAAAGAGATCTACTGGCCACAAGTTTATGTGACCCCCCGGGTGAAAGTCAGGTTGACATAGAAAGGGACCGCACATGCAAGGAGGAGGAGGACCACCTTGCATGTTATATTGTACGTGGTGTGTGTGCATTAGCATTGGTTATTTTTATTATAATGAATGTTGATGAAAATTTTTTGGAGAGACGTTCTCTATTCATTGTGGATGTGTGTGTGTGTGGGTTGGTTTGTATTTACTTTAATGCTTGAGAAGACTCATGCGTGGAGAAAATGGAAACTCATGCAAGTTTACCGTGTACAAATAGAAAAACTGCTCCTCCTCTTGTTTTCCTCCTGGCACACAATAATAAAAGGGAAAGTAGGGAGGGAGAAAGAAAGGAGTGTCTCTTCTCTAAAGTTTTGACGGGCTTCAAAAGTCTGCAGTCCAAAAAGTTTATTCTTAATCCTCCTCCTTCTTGTCTCTCCTTCAACTTTCTTTGTCTATCCTCCACTTTGAGGAAAGATGGAAGAAGAAGGGAAAGGTTTGTGAAATTATTTCTATTATGTACACATTCCAAGTGAAATAAAAAGACCAATGTTTTTCTGTATTTCTTTTTTAAGAGGAGATTTCCTTTCTCTGTCTCCTGGTTCCCTTCTTCGGGAGTCAGGATAAAAACTGTCTCTCAGTTTTTATTCTGGGAAGTGAAGGCGGAGAAATACAAGAATAGAAAAGATGTTTTGGTACGATGAAGATTCTCAAAAATGTCGGCCTTCAATATACTTCCACTATGTATTGAGAGAGAAAGGATTTTAACGAATTGCATTAATAAAAATTTCAGAAAATGTCAGATTTGAAGGAAGAGCTTCAAGACAATTTAAGAAAGCATAGTTTGATTCAACTTTTTGCAATTAAAAATAAACGGTTAATATGGGGCAGTAATTTTTCTGAGTGAAAGAGGAAAGACTCGGGCTGAAAAAAATTGAGACGAGGCCAATGAACTCGAATGAATTTCAGCGAAACCCGACTTTGTCTGGACCTTCTGTCTGATATCTGGACCGATTCTTTTGAAATCAGACATTCGTATTCCTCACTTTATGTCACATACTTTCTTCAAAAAAAATTATCTCTAGCTTTCCTTCAAAGTTTCACATTTCAAATATTTGCCGCGTCTTAACTCGTTATAACATATCAAACAGTAGCTTTGATTTTTATAACCAGGATTTTTCTATCTCTCTATTGACGTATTTCTCACAGTGAATGGTTGCGAAACGAAACGTGAAAGCTAAAAAATTTGTCCGTCCTCTTTTCCTTCTAATTTTCTCCATCAAAATATTTTGTGACTGTTGAAAGTGGTCTATGGAGTTTTTAATTCACTAGTAAATTACTACTCTACACACACACACACTGTGACAGCCATCAAATAACTTTTTGAAGGTACTCTCTCCTCATGCGCATGTTTTACCCTTCTCTTGCGTGTGTCTCCACAGTAGAGAGAAAGGAGAGTAATAATAGGGAATGGAGAAGTGTACACTACTGTACATTTTGGATAAAAATTACAAAAAATTGCATGCCTCAACTCCCCTCACGTTGCCTCTCTTCCATTTCCACGAGAGAGAGAGAGAGAAATAGCAAAGTTCAACACGAGACTCATGTCAACTTTCATTCTCTGTGTGTCTCTCTAGTTTGAGGGGAGTGGAGCGAATCCGCAAATTTTATGTCGACTTTCCCTCACTCCCACTCTCTTTCAATGTTGCGGTGACTTGCCCATTAATTCCTGTTTTTTTGAAAACCTCCAACCCACTCTACACACAAACATCTCATTCGTCCTTCCCCATTTTCATATCACACACACAACATGTCTAATCAGAGTCATGAAGTAATTGCAAATTACGAATTTTCTCCACTAAAAACTTTACCATTTTTAAGTCAATTCTCCTCATCCATGAGTTCACTATTCGCATACACGAGCCAAAAAGTCAGACAAGGAGAAAGTCAAAAAAATGCAGTCCCCACAGATGTCGACGGCCTGATGCAGAGACTCTTTTCTAAACGAAGGGCTGGTGTTATTGTGTAAACAGTGTGAGTGGGTGTGTGTGTGTCGGGTACAAAAATTCTCATACTTTCTCTCTGGATGAAAGAAAGGGAGAGGAGAGGGAAAGAGTAGAAAGAGAGGATTCTGCAGGGTGTGCGTCAGGCTGGAGGGAAAGTCGATAAAATAGGCCATGCTTTTTTTCAGTCATGGAGCAGGAAAGGAAGGGAAAAGAGAGGGAGAGAGACATGGAGCGGATTGAAGGCAAATGGGACTTCACAGTAGATTATGAGCTTCGCACATTTTCCCCACTTTTTGTACCCATGTACTCGAGTGTAGGAGAGGGAGAGGAGGAACGGGTGAGGGAGAGAGACAAACATTTAAATAAACGGTAGAGGCATGTCAAACAAAAAGTTGACAGCCTCTGCAACAGCTAAACAATGTTAAATTTGTAGTGTGTTCTGTGTGAGGTATCGAGAGAGAGAGAGTGAGTGAAAGTTTTACCAAGTCGGGGCGAGTGCTGAAATACAAGACCAGGGGTTAGCGAGACATGGGCTTTGACGGATATCATGCTGCGTGTGTGACTGTCCATATTTATGAAATTTGAATTTGAACAACGCCTTCTGGGCTTCCTATACTGTACTGTCCCACTCCATACAATGTACATTGAATGTGTGTGTGTGTGGTGGAAAAGGCTGTATTGAATTTGGGCAGGTACTTTAAAGATTTAGAGGGAAAGCCTAGGGAAAGTTAAAGTCATGCGTTCACTTTACCATTTTTAAAATTGTACAATTTAGTTGATATTTTCACTCTCCATTTTGCTATGCTTCGTATATCGTATACAACGTAGAGAGAAAGCTTGGGATTGACACAAGAACGTGAAAGGTTTTGAGAAACGAATGCCCTGACGTTCCTTGCAGTTGTTACGGGAGGTCCAGATGAATGGCCCGGGTCAAATGAATATAAATATCCCTGGCTTTGCGGTTGGTATTTCTCACGAATAGGAATGAATTCCTCTTGCCAGCTAACCTATCCCATTTCCTCCCTGTTTGTTAACTCATCATCCAGGCAGAGGAGAGATGCAGGGTTAGAAGGGTTAGTTGGTGAGTGGAAAATAATTTCTCGGAGACTCCCGGCTGGAATAAATTTAATTTAAAAAGTTAATTGCAGGAAGGTAGTCAGTCTTCCGCGTCTCCTCTTTATTCCTATTGTCTATTTGAAAAAAGGGACAATCGAATAATTTACAATATAGTAAATGTCAAGAGAAAGTACGCATAGTGCTTTCTCCTATGTGTGCCTGTGTAAGTGTATGCTTGGAGGGAACGAGGGTTTTTGCTGAGAAAGGGAGAAAGTAAAATAATAATTGAATAATGCAAATAATGGAATTGAACTACATATAATGCCACCCAAAACTTTTCTCTCTCCTTATGGAATGGAGGAGATTAAATTGACAAGAGAGGAGAGGGAGAGGGGAGCGGTCATAAAAATACAATTTACACTCATAAAGCCCCTTCATATTAATATTGTAATAAGGTGCACTCGACAAACTCTCCACTTCTACCCTCACTTTCCCTGTCCTCTCAATCCTCCTTCATAAATAAATAAGTGAAAGGACGTGCTCCACTTGTAAGTTTCTCTCTCTCCCACCTTCTCTTCTCTTTTCTCTTCTCCCTCTCTCTCCCCAAAAAATACTTTTATACTTAGCTCCCATAAAAATAAGGTACATTACACACACAAAGTACGGGAGGGAGGGTGAAAGCATGTGCTGTGCTCTCGCAAAAAAAATTTAATTAGAGTCGTGCATGAAAAAAATAAAAGTCAGCAAGTTGCTTTTTCCAATTTCTCTCTTCAAAGGAGAGAATATTTATCAAATTTATAGGGAGGAGGGGAGGGGAAAATTGTAATTTACATCTCTCTTTATAAATATACATTAACTCTGAATACAGGAGTACATTAAATGAGCAAGAAAATTTTACACTCCTTCTCCCTTCCTCTTTCTAGCCATTTACATCCTCTGGAAAAAGGAAGGTTTGGACTTTTTATGGAACATTCCATTAATTATGGAGGGCGGGATGAATCATTGAGCGGCCGGGAAAAAAGAGTAAGTAATCAGCAGTTAACTCGTCACGGGGAAAATGAGAGAAAAAATGTTTTTATTTATTCATTTCCCAGGTCATTGGGAAAGAGACTGTGTGTGTGTGTGGCTGGGCAGTGGAGTATTAAAAATTGGGGAAATTGAGCGCATGTTTCCCTCCCCCTCTCCACCCTTCCTTCCTCTCCTCAACATAGACACCCTAAGCCTCACACACCCGTCATATTAACAGGAAAGAGAGAGTCATAATCATGATGATGGAAGGTCGTGAAGGAGAGAGTGAAAGTGACTTTCTTTTTCCATTAGTTTTTGCATCTCTCGTTATGAAGAAACTATGTGGAACGAGTGCCGAGTGGGAAGATTCAGTTTGTTGGCCCCCTTTCTTGAAATTAGGCGTGGGAGGGGAGAAAGCTACTTCTACTTGTAGAGTCAGCAGAAGGACACAAGTGGACCAAGTATTTTCGAGGATTTTCTAGACTGTGCTAATGAAATGAGGAGAGAGAGAGATGACCCTGAAAAATTTGGTGAGTCATTCTACGTTCAACCCATTTAGAGGGAAGAGAAGCTGTTTTTGTAATGTAAATTGAGAGAAAGTATTAAAGCTGAAAAGAGAGACAGAAAGGAGCGTGGGTTGATGAGTTAATGGGAGAGGAAACCGGAAGTTGGGGGATAATGCAGACCATTATGGGTGTTGTATGACCTCACTTAATTTTTGACAGGGACGAAGGAAGGTGGTCACGTGACCTTTCCAACTTATGTGGGTATTGTACAGGGTGCTTTGAAAATAACATTCTGTTTTATTTCATGGGTGGTGCAGCATTAAAAGCTTCAAGAATCATTTTAAATATTTTTCCCTTGCAAAACGTAATAAGATTGATACACCTTTTTGTTGTTTAGTCGGGTGTCAAAAGAAAGGTCACCCTGTACAATATGTAAATTTGTTTCCTTGTTCTCTCGACTTAATTTTGTCCAACTGAACGCACCACATACTCAAGCTTCCTCATTTCTCCCGTGTCTAGTCTAAGACATCTTAAAATTAATTCCGTAAATTCCAAATTTTCCTTCTTTCTTCCCACTTTACTTTCCCCCTAAGAATAGAGATAAGGGGTGTACTCCTTTCTCTCTCTCTCTCTCTTTTATTTTAATGATCCCGGGGATCAGCTGACTTTCCTCCTCCTTTGTATTCCCCTACACTCCTCGGTTTCTCCTTGTAATTTGCTCCGTCCCTCAGTTTTGTACTTCCATCCTCTCGTCCTCCTCATTTTTGTATGGACTTTGTGCATAAGAGGAAGAAAAGAGTGAGAAAGAGAAAGCCGCGTTGATCAATAGGAAGAGAGAAACTTTCTCTCATCCTCCATACAAAAACCTGGTCTCAACATTCCGAGGAGATGCTGAGGCTGTACAAACAGCCACAACCACACAGACCCACACACACACAGTATCAAACTCGGCTTGCATTCCACTGCCCTAGAAAAACCCAAGACACACACACACAGAAAGAGAGAGAGGATCCTCCGGGGTATTTCATCTTCACATGACCGCATTTCCCATTCTCCAGAAAAAATTCAGATTCAAGACATGACCCGAATTATGGACATGGACGTGGTCCACCGCCAAAACTGAAAGTTTCCAAACAATCCCTTCCTTTTTTTATGACACACACAAACGCCCACACACATACAATCCTATTTGGACACTCTCTTTCTTTCATATGATACCTAAATAGGAGGTCCATCAAACGGACTGTGTGGAGGAGGCGGGCATAGAAGAGGAAGAGGTCCCTCAAGGGGTTAGTGAGTAAATAAAAACAAATTTTCATTTTCTCCACCATCCATCTAATGAAATGTTTGTCCGTTGTGTGTGTGTGTGTAGTTGTGCCTTAGTAATACACACACATCCCTCGGCTATCACAACCCACAATTTATAATAATGGAAAAGGAAATTCCTTTTTTCTCTGTCGTTCTCACTTTTCATCAGAGTTGAGCTGAGGAGTGAGGAGCCATCATGGAAACGGAAGGGAGGAATAACAACACAAAATGTGCAGGGCCCGGCTGGGCGGTTACCCGGGGCAACCTTCCTTCCCTCTTTGCCCTCCGGAAAAATAGAAAGAGAGAGGAGAAAGAAAAATAATTAGCCACTTTCACCTTGGAGGATATGCAGACCATGTAGCAACTCATAGTTTTCTCCATCACACTCCAGCATGTGTAGCTCATGTGTGTGTACATGGGGGTGTGTGTGTGTGAGAGAGAAAATGGGTGATTTCCTGCTTCGTGAATTCCACCCGGGCATCTTATAAATCAAAAAGAGGGGAGGAAGAGGAGGAGGAGGGGAAAGGGCAATCTGTTTACACCCGTCACATTTGAACTATGTGTAACCCTTTCTAAAGAAGTGAGGGGAAAGTGTGTGTATGGAATTTTTCCTGGGATTGTCTTTTAGTCTAATGACAAAATTCCAGAGAAAATAGAAAGAGTATGAGAAAGAGAAAGTCGGATTTTTGTACCCCAAATTTGGAATGTAGATTTTTTTTTCTAGGAAAGTTTCATCAACAAAGTGAAAGTTAAGGAACTGTAAATTTGAGGTTAAGATATTTTTTGATAGACATTTAACTAAAACGTTTGTATGCCCAGTCCAAGGTTTACTGGAGTTAAATTAAAGGATCAATTTGATTTTCAGCTTTGAAGATTTGAAGCTGTAGAAAGGGAAACTGTGTGTGTGTGCGTGTGAAGAAAGTGAAGTTGTATGTGTGCCTCTCCACTGGCTCATCAAGAGAAATGAGAAGAAGGAGAGAAGACAGACGTTTCTATTAAATGTGTAGAGAGAGAGAGAGAAAGTAGAGGAGAAGCTACTGGCTGCAGAGGGCTAATAGTAAAGTATTTTCATCTCATCATCTGTGGAGGGAATGACCAGTCGAAAACTACGTGCATAAGTGTGTGTGACCATGTTTCTCCAGCTGGATGGATCAAAAAAACAGAGACGGAGAGGAAGGCGAAGAGAGCTCTTCATTCCATTTACTCAAGTCTTGGAATCTGGCAAAGAGAACAGGATGAGGAATTTGGAATCAGAGAAAGAGAAATCTGGGCTGGAGAAAGGAAGGGATGGACTCTACATGACAAAATCAATGAGGATATAGGAAAGTGCGTATATTGTATGAGCTAATAGCTTTACTCAGTCAGGGAAGCCTTCCCTTAAGTTTTTAAAAAAACTTTTAGATGGAAAAAGGGAAAGAGAGAGAAAGCTCTTGACTTGACTTCTTCGACTCATTCTCTTGACTTTCACTCCCAAATCAATCCAATTTAGGCCAAGCACAAACGGATACCGTAAACCGTGGAATGATTTTGCCAGTTTAATTCTGAGAAAATAAATTTGTTACTCGCTAGGAATTTGTATATAATGTACATTCCACTTTTACGGTACAAAATCCATACATATTGTACCAGGTAGGCAATCCCCTGCCATTCCCAATGACCCTTGTAGTTTAGACAACTGTATGTCAACTTTTTTTAAAAAAATCATCTTCATTCCCTTTCGTACAACCCAACTATTTTTTGAATACCTCTTCCCATTATTAAGCACAGAACAAGATGCTGAGCCATCAAATGTGCCATCAAAAAGGCTTTTCATGTCCACCTCGAATAAAAATGAGGGTGGTCTCTGTCTCCGGTCAGATTGTGAGATTAATGATTTTTTTCTTCCTTTCCACCTTTTTTTGTGTTACATGTGTATTACATGTGTAAGTATTAGAAATGACTAGGGAAAGCTGGAGTGACCAAAAAATGGTGAAAAAGAACTTTCTTCCGTTTTCATTTCATGAGGAAAAAGTGGGCAGGGAAAAAAATTTGGATTAATGACCCCACTCCTCCCTCCTTCTCTCTCCCTCTTTCCAGCCTGTGCGGCTGGAGAGAGATAGCACAGCTGCAGCTGTGAGTTGAGAATTGAATTGCATTTTTTCTGTGTTCCTCCAATTCTGTGCATAATGGTGTAACCTGTTGGAGAGCTCTTTTTTCTCTCTTTCTCTCTCTCTACCTCCAGCCTACTTTTGGCTCCTTTCTCCGACTTTCTCTTCCTCCTCTCAAAAGTCCTTGCGACCCCTTCGGCCGCGTACGTACTTTTCTGTGTAGGATTTTTGTAAAACCTTTTTTATTCTTCAGACCATTATTTTGACCATTTTAACAGTTGATTTTTTAATTGAAGGTTAGAAAAAGGTGACAAAACGAATTTTATGAAACAAAATCTGAAAAAATACATTGTAAGTAATGTAAGCCATTTAGTTTACTTTTTTAATCTGACCTTTCCTTTCTCCGGGAGTGGGTAGATAAAATCACCTAAGTTTGATCTCTAAAAATAGTTAAAGTGATCTAGTTTTATGAAAAAAATATGCCAATCGTCAAAACCAAAATGTCCCAAGTAACCTCTGATCGTTCTCTCCTGACTTTCCACAAATACAAATGTTTTTCTCTCCCTTCACGAGTATAGCATTCGCGCGTCAGCAATCCTTGCTCGTTTGTGCGAAGGAGAACTTTGAAATACCGAGTGACGTCAGTCCGTCGTCGAGTCTTCAAGCGACTAGTCAGAGTTTTCGTTAGTCATTTTTGGGACTGATTTTTTGTGTTAGTTAATTATTTTGTCACAAAAATTAGATCGTAATAGTGTTTAATAGTGAAAATAGTTTCTCGTTGGAAGGCTTCCAGGCTGTGACACTAAGAGAAAGAGGTAAAATATTTTGATTTATAATTGTCGTTTATCTTTCGTTATGCATTGCAGTGTACATACCTAATTTGCATATTATCTTGCAATTCATATTTTTCTTATCGTTTCTTTGTGACAGTCGAGTCTCAACATGGGGGACTCTCCAGTTGAACACACATTGTGAGTTTTTGTACAAATTCCATACATTTCAATGTGTTTCTTTTCTTTTCTCCCTCTATGCATACAAACACAATAAGTTTTCCTCTTTTTACAGTAAATGGCTGACTGATCAAATTAGCCAAAGTAAAATGAGCATCGTTAGTGAGGGCAGGGATCGTCTTCATGACATTGTGATGATGCTTCACTCTCCTGATAAAGCAAGTTGGTCTCTGTCTCCCCTAAATACTGCTGTCAAGAAAAACATAATGAGTCCAACTAAATCAGCGAGTCGTAGTCCATTCAAACAAGTGTCGTCAGATCGCGTCAATGAATCAAAATATCAACCTAGAAAGGGTGGTAGTAAGAAAGTCATTCAGGTAAATTAAAAATTATTTTTAAAATAAGAAACATACATACATATCCAACGGGATATTTTTATTTGTACAATAGTACTGCCAACATGACGTTTTTATTTCATTTACTATTTGCAGATAACTGAGGAGAATCCTTCTGAGGTTGCCAAAAAGATGGTCAGTGATTACAAATAGACTTGGAAGAGGCCTGGAGTGTATCATCCGGAGATTACATTGAGGAAAGCCGGAACAAAAGTTAAAGGAAGCAAGACCAATCAATTATGGGTATGTCCCTCCGTCATTACTCTAGCCAGCACTTGTGATTCTCATTGTGAAGATGGAGGATGTCCTCATGAAATTGATGCTGTTTATTGTGGTGCAAGGAAGGAATCTTTGCAAATAAGTAATAACATTAATAGTAAAAGTGATAACATTATTTTTTCCCATATTTAGACCATATTATATTTGAATTTTTAAATTTGT
The DNA here is from genome assembly GCA_009870185.1 of Pygmarrhopalites habei. Lineage (NCBI taxonomy): Eukaryota > Metazoa > Arthropoda > Collembola > Symphypleona > Arrhopalitidae > Pygmarrhopalites > Pygmarrhopalites habei. Next base: position 4 of record WJFB01000174.1, on the reverse strand, counting down.
AGGT
>WJFB01000173.1:0-89402 GCA_009870185.1 Pygmarrhopalites habei | reverse complement strand
AAAGAACCTTATTTTTCATGGAGCGACAAAAAGCGATTTTCGAAACAACGAAAGCGAAAAAAAGCGATTTTTTGACGAATGTGTAGCGATTTTTTTTCAAAAAACGAGCGATTTTCCGGTTGCCCTACTCATCATCATTTTTTCTTATTATTACTGTTGAAGCTGTTCATTGTGACTACAATACAATACATTAAGGAGGCTAAGCCTCTCTTTTTTCTGACGAAGCTGAGTAATTTCAAATCCATTTAGCTTAGCACTTACGTTCTGAAATCCTCCTCTTCTTTTTAAACGAAAAAATTCATTTCAAAAAATCTATTATGAAAACTATTGTTGAGACTATAAAAGAGGACGGGGAATTAAGTACTCATTTATTTTTTGTTCTAAATTACTCTGGTGTGAGATTTTTGAAATGGTGTATAATAAAAAAATTCTATTTGTGGATGTAATGTGATGTAAAGTCTACAATCTCTTGTGAAATTAAATTATACTGGATAAAAATGAGTGTGAGGAAAATTACTAATAAAATTTCGGATCAAAAGTCTGTCAAATAGGAGGATGTACATAATTTCAATTTGAAGTACACAACATTGCATCATGGGTAATGTGATTAAAGTTTATTCTAACACAAAAGAGAGAAAGCATGGGTGTGTGAAGCTATAGGTACTAAAAGTGTGTTGAAAATTTTGTAAAATATGCACAAAATGATTTATGAAAAGTAATTTCTTACCATATAGGAAAATTGTCGGACAACTGGGAATTGTTGATGAACATGAAAAAAGATTTATCAAAAAGTCGTATTAGCATGATAAAATGTTATAAATTGAATCTAAGTATGCTTATAGTACATTTAGTTTGTAATTTTTTATGAAAAAGAACGTCGTCCCATTTCTATCTAATTTAACAATATGAGCACAGCAGCTGTTTTCAAAGTCTTGCCAGTGCCTGATCTTCCTAAATGTTAAATTAATCTTACCTTTATAGAGTCTATTAGCCTCTTCAGCAAAATATTCAGCCTGTGTGAAGAGATCTTGAGTGGTTTTGAGAGGACCCTCACCCCTCGTGAACTGATACATATTGTAGGCCATGTTGGACATATTCTTCGCACGTCGAACAATATCCTGTTTTTTCCAATCCCCCCAAAATAATATTAACATTAGGAAAAAAAAATTTGACTTTTCAAATTGACAAATTGACTTTCCAAGAAAAAATTAATGATTCACAAACACTTTTTCAAATTCATTTGTTCTTTGATTGAATCATAAAATAAACTGGATTTGCCAACAAAAAATATTTTGTCACAAAATCAGTGACAAATGGATTGTAAAATCATTTTTTAAATGTATCAATCTTTTCTCAAAAAAGAATTTCAAAAGTTTCCTAACTTACATTATTCTCATCCGAAAAATTTTCCTCCTGCCATTTTTCAGCTTCTGCCTCCAAGTCCGAAGTGATCAATTTCATTTCTAACCCGCTCTTGGCAATTTTTGCTTGCTCCTACAAATTCAAAAAAAACACACACACATTACACTACATGAGAATACATACATTACCTTTTTGTGCACAACTCGCATCATACAATAAAATGAATGTTAGGAAGACTCTCTCCATCGTTGAGGAGGAAGGAGAAAGGGAAAGAGAGGAAGGAATTTTTCTCTCCATATCTCTCAACTTTCAACATGAATTCTGGGTTGATAGAATCAAATTGAATTTCCTTCATGAAGAAGAAGAGTGGGAGGAGGATGAATATCTCTTCTTCCTCTGTTGTACAAATGCACTGACCTTGTACTCATCCAGTATCCAGAATTTTTTGCACAGATTCGGGAGAAGAGAAAGTAAAGGGGGGTTGTTGGTCTGTCACTGGCAATCCTTTTAATATAAAATGTGGCTCAAAAAAACTTGTATATCTACGAAATCAGTCAGTAGACTTGAACTACTTTAAGAAGGGAGGAGGAGGAAGCAGCGGATGTCCCCTCTATCCAATAAAATAGAATGAATGGGCTGGTAAATAAAGAGAGTGATGCTGATCTCTCCCTCTCTCTCTCTCTTTCTCCTTCTTTCTATGTGTCTGTATTTCTCTATTTTGAGCATTAAATCTCGAATTTATGCCTACTCTGACAAGATCGACATTGAATTACATTTCCCCTCCACTACCCATTCTCCTCATCCTCCCCAAAGAAATGTCTTTTGAGCCAGTCTCTGCATGCATGGGCAATAGGAATCTCAATACCTCCTCATCCTCCTCATTCACAAAGGTAGAGCAGGGAGGAGGGAAGAAGATGAAGAGAGAAAAGTTTTCTCTATCTCATCTTGATTATAGAACTTTGGAATGTGTGGAGGATTTGTGTCAAAACTCTTTTTTCTCTCTCTTTCTCTTTCCTTGGCTGTTCAATGAGAGAACCATTTATTGTGTCTATATAATGTAAGAAGGGCTGGAGATGCACACGATGGAGTGATACAGGTACACAATGCAATGAGCAACTCTTTGCATACATGCCTTTTTTTACTGCGAAACTTTGAGACTATTACCCATCCCTTCTCTTCTCAGAGGATGCAGAAAGTGCAGAGAGATGTGGATAGATTCGTGGCCATGCTAAGAGACATGGAGAGACAATAATAATTTTCATCATATGTATGTGTGGGTGGGATGGGAATGGGGAGAGAACATAGGTATACGTTTAAGTAGAACTGTGTGTGTAGAAATACTTAGTCTATTATATAATGGCAATGGGCCGTTGGCTACGATTCTCTCTCACTGTGTCACTGTATGTGTGTGTCTGTATATGGTATATGGCGCATGGAAATGTTTCACCATCAAAATTCAATGGACCATTCAGATGGCTCTCAATTTACAAAATGGATCCTATAGCTGCCCCATGCATCTTTTATTTATTCCTACTTTGCATCCTTTCCAATTGCTCTGTCTCTGTCTCTGTCTGCCTGCCTCCCTCCTTTCTCCCTCCGTGCTTTCTCTTTCTACGTTTAGTTTGTAGTGGGCAAAGAAGCAAAGGATCCTCACAATCCACCCGCCTGGGCTGCTACTCTACCCGTCGAGGGAAAGTTGGTGTGTGTGTGTACGCCTGCACAATAGGAAAATCCCCTACTATGTAGACTCAATCAACATGAGAATGGACAAGATGAAGCATACGTAATTCCGTACGTTGTAATAGCAAATGGCTCCGAGGCTCTACACTCTACATGCAGGAGAACCACAGTACAGCAAAGACAAAGACAATCCCTGTGTGTGTGTGTTCCATTTCAGTTTGGCATGGGTGTGTGTTTCTCTGTCCCCGGATTTTCTATATCTGCTCAGCCTCCGCGCCCAATTCATGGACTCTCTCCCACTTTCCCTCAGTCTGTGTGTGTGTGTGTGGTTCTGTGCGGCGGAAAATTTTGCACATATCCAGAATGAGGCTATTAGGTTAGACAGAGGAGAGAAGGAAGGAAAGGCTTTTATGCTGTTCTAATCTGCTTCTCTCTTTCTCCTCCTCTGATGCTACTGCACGAGTTTCCACACACACACAAAGCGTCATTTACATTTCACACATTGCAATGGACCACACAGAAGAGAGGAGAGGGGGATGGTGGGAAGGAGACACTTAATCCAGCCCTCAAATTACTACCTACTATTACTTACTCTCCTTTTCATATAGACTTTCTCTCTACTCAATTTCAGTCATCCTTCACATCAAGCTTGCAAATACATCCTCCTCCATCTCCTCCCCTCCCTCCCTCTTTCTCTCATCTATAAATATATGGAAAATCCTTTTTGTTCCAAATCTAATTCTATACAAAATGTATTGTGCTGTACACACACACATATTTCAAATCCCATAGGCAGCCAAGCCTAGGCTTAGAAGGAAAAAGAGAGAGCAGATTTTGCTGAGTTGCGGCTCCTCTTTCTCTCTCTCACTCTCGCTCTGTGCCTGGGAGCTGGGAGCGGCCGTAGGGAAAACTGCAAATTTTCACATGACCATTCAGCCCATCATCATCCTCATCCTCCTCCGCCATGATATACGAATTCTCCACAATTTTGTCGACTTTATTATTATGCGCATATTTATTTATTTTTTTTGCTAGTATTCAGGATTTTGGAAGAGTCCTCCAATGGTTTCCCTCCCTTTTCCCTCCTTTCTTTATTTTTATTTACATTTAGCTAGGGCACAGCTGTGTACTGTGTAGTGTGAAGGGTTGCCAACTGTGCTCAAAAAATGTTCAAGTCAAATCCTTCCGGCTTTTGTACTTGTAACTAGAATTATGGGACTCAGAGGGGAAGGGAGACCAGATTGTGTGACAGAGATTGTGAACCAATTTATACAAGATGGCAAATTGTAGAGTGTTTCTCAAAATCACTTTCCTTCCAGGTCAATTAGAAGAGAAAGGAAAAAGGTCTCTCTATTCTATTCTACTAGTAAATGATTTACGAAATCAATTTCTCAACTTTAGAATAAAAAGTTTTTTTTGCAAAAATCTGAGAAAATTCATTAAAAAATATTTTTGAAAAAAATGCAAAAAGCTCTGTCAGAGCTCAATGGGACAATTGAAATCCACATATTTCGAACACGACTGAAAGTTTGTAAATTTTTTCCAATTCAATGTATCTCATTTGCAATTTCCTCTCTTCATATTTCACAACTCTCTCTTCTCTCTCCCTTTGAGATGAGCATCATTAAAATTCACTACATAGCATCCTCTCCTACAATAAATCAAAAGTGCATGAATTTCCTTCTCCCTCCTCCTCCTCTCTAGATACAATTTGATCAATCTTTCAGATTCCTCGATTACACTTTTCTGTACCCTCAACTTTTCACCACCATCCTCTCTCCTCTGAGAAGATGAAAAAATTTAAAGTATCTCAAAAGTCATATGCCTTCCAGTAGCTGCAGTAGTAGCAACGTAATAGCAACGACGTCAGTACTTTCTCCGTATTTTTGAATCCTCGTCCATTTACCTACAATAGTTTGTTTGAAGAGGGAGGAAGCGAAAGAGAGAGAGAGAGGGGAGAAACTGAGAACATCATTTTTCATACAGAGAAAAATGCCTTGTCTCCTCGAAATGCCTTTGAAGTAGTAAGAGAGGAAAGGAGGGGGGACGAGGAGGAAAAAAAACTCAACTCAATATCATTTTGACATGAAAATGTCAGGGATAAATTGTCTGTCTGTATTTGAACTCGTGTAGCGATTTGTTTTTTTCATTTTTTCCCCTCCTCCTCCCTTCTCCCTCCCAGAAAAACAGGATCTCGAACACGTAGAGATCCAATACAAGGGATGGAGAAAGTGGGAGAGAAGCACATAAAAGAGCAGGGGTACCTGCATACCCCACGGCTGTGCTTTCACTTCCTCCTGGGTACTTACACCCAATGCTTTCATCATTTTATAATATAATCCATCAAGGACGCCCGAATCCTGCACTACACACACATGCACACAGGCACACACCAGACTGGCTCAGTATTGTGACTCCTATATTTTCCCCGGCACATTGTCATCTTGTCATATGCATGCACTCTGCTCTTGTGCCTTTAATTTTATTTTGTTGATGCCTCCTTCTCATCCTCCTTATCGCTCTCCTCCTGCTGCCTCCTGCCTCCTCTTTTCTCTTGTACAGTCAACAAACTGACTGCTGGTTGTATAGGGGGACATTGTATCAAAAAAATGGACTGCTTTCAACCTTTCAAAAAATTTTCACATTTTACAGCTCATCCACGCTAGGCTGACTCAAAAAAATGAAGGGCATTGGTGCGTGTGGGACACACACACGACAATTTATAGCGTCGACTTTTCAAGGGATGAGTGAAGGAGGAGGAAAAAAAGCTGTAGAGGAGTAGATTGGCACAGACAATTTTTGAAGGATACCGTATAAATCAATAAAAAACTGGGAAAAGTGAAATCCGGATGGATGAGAAGTGACAATACTTCAGACTCACAATTTAAAATTGACTGAACATTTTTAATTAATAGTTTTTTGTGTAATTGATGAGCTATGTCTATCATACTCAAATATTGTAATTAATACTATTCTATTTTTGGCAACATTTTGAAAATCAAGGGAAGTTAATACTGTACAAAACTGGCGACATTTTCTCTGCTTTTGCATAAAAAAGCTAGAAATTTCGAGTTTCTCCTAGCACCGTATTTACTCCAATAATTGCCGGCCTGTTATCCCTCCCTGGTCACCGTTATGAAATGTCCCAGAAGTGACAGTGTATCTCAACCGGGTATTATTAAAACTCATGCAGTATCCTTCTATGATGGAGGATCATTCTCCATTCTCAATCGTAATTTTCCACACATATCCTTCCATGTGGAGGAGTGACAAGTCCAAAGACAGAACTGCCATGTATGAAAAAAGTGGCTGAGACTATTTATGATGACAGAGTGAGTGTGTGGTACTTCCCCGAATTCACACACTTTCTCTCAAAAAGGCTACGAGGAGGAAGAAGAAGGAGGAGACTGACAAGCTTTAAATTAAAAAAGTTGACAATGCACTTTAGATTATCATCTCCTCCCTACACTTGCCTTCATAAAGAGATAGAGAGAGAGAAACAAGGGAGGAAGAATGTAGTATGGATATATCATGAGTTTGTACTTTCTCTCACTCTTCTCCATTCTTCGCTTTTTCTCTTCACTGGAGAATGATAGCCCTACTAGAGCTTCATTAAATTTCCTATGCATTCATGTCATTCCTCTCTCTCTTCATGTAGCTCCAGCATTCCTTGTCGCGTCAACATTTTTCTGCTTGAATGAATGAAACCTTCAACTCTCTCTCTCTCTCTTCCAATGCTTTCCACGTCTTCACTTTCTCCTCCTTCAAATCTTCCCCTGTGTACTAAAATGTCTCCTCTCGTTTCCATGGGAAGCACTCAAAAAAGCTGCTAACAAGTCCGATGGAAAGTAAAAGGGGAAAAGTCTACCATTGAGACAATGGAGAAAGACAATAGACACACTTTTCAGCATCCGCTTTCTCCAGTCTCTCTCTCTCTCTCTCTCATCCATTCCGATGAAGGATGGGAGTATGAAACTTACTATTCAATATCTCTGTCCCTCGTTTTCTCTCAAACTATAGGATGGAAACTCATCTTCTCATTTTCCAATGTTCTCTTTTCTCTCTGGTTGTTATTTCATTACAGAAGAGAAAGGGATGCTCGGAGGGAAGGAAGCTACTTGCATAAATAATAATATAAATTTCTCATATATTTTACTGCCCTCAAGCAATTCATTCCCATTTCACTTTCTCTCTCTTTCTGATTCCGTTCCCCTCTCTCTCTTTCTCTCTAGCCAGGAGTCCAGGAGTGGAATTTATTTTCTCTATATGTATTCATCTAAAGATCCTCCTCCGTAGGAGCTCCAATGGAGTCCTGGCCAAATGAGACCATTATCTATTTTTGTACTACAATTCTGATTTTTTGGACCAATGATCAAAAGCAGAAAGTTATACTGCAACATTTTTAAAACCAGAAGAAGAAGAAGAATCCGAGAAGGGTAGTTTCTGACTATATACGGTATTTTTAAAAAAGTCATTTCACATTTTCGAGAGATATGGGTCATCATGTAAAAAGAACAACATGGCGGACACCATGGTTTTATTTATGTACATGTATGCCCACCCTTAGCAGGACAACAGACAATGTGGAATTTTCTAAATTTTTCTCCTCAAATTATCCCAACAAAAAAATTTTCTCCATGGCGTTCTTTTCTATCCTCAAGAAAAATAGAAGGAGGAAGGACGAGTGGAAAGTTTAATGTATATTGAAACCATGTAATCTGCTCTCCATGCTCTTAAGATGATTTATTCAAGTGTGTAGGGTAAGAATCCAATTCCATTGCCTCCATTTTTCTGTATTAAACTATACCCTACTCTTCTACTCCTCCACAAAAATTCTCTCTCCCTTTCTCTTGTCCCTACTTATGTTCACTCTACTTTCACACAGGCACATACAAAAAACACAAAGTTTTTCAAAGAGAGACAAAGACGGGAATGTTGGAATTTATTCTCATGTGTACGATTGAGCAGAATTTTTTTTCTCTGTTTCACTTTGTTGTCTCCTTTTTTTGTTTTTGTACTGAAACAAAGACGAGGGTTGTGATGACAAGGAGGAAAACATGTGGATGAAACAAAAAAGTTTTCTTTAAGAAATATGAGATTTTTCTTATATCGTACAATGGCACTTTGCATTTTTTCCTTTATAGAATCCGTGTGATTGCAATTGGGGAAAAGATGCTTCATGTTACGAGATGTGGGATGTATGAGGAACTCCTCATAAATTCTGTGACTGAATTTTGTACATAATAACAACAACTGAGGGAAGATGTGAAAGATGGGAATGAGTGGGAGTGGGTGTGTGTATTTTTCCTCGGGGCTCTTAAAGTGGGTCAGGACCAGAGGAGGAGGGAGGGGACGACAGGGACGTGTGGCTGAAAATTTTGGTTTTGGAAATTTAATAGGAAATTGGAGAGTGTGTGAGAGTTTGAAAATCAAATTCCTTGTCAGGAGGAGAAGGAGGAGAGATGGTCCAATATGAATGTGTGGGAAAGATTAGGTTGACGTCATTCCAAAATCCTCTTGCTAAATGGAGAGGAGGAAATTTTCCGCTGATCCGTTGTTTACAATCCAGTTTAAGAGTTCAGAATCTCAAGATTCTGAGACGTCGGCAAAGGACAGAAGAGTGACTGTATGTCTTTGTGTATTGATGGAGGAAGTTCAATCTAGATTTTTGGAAAAATGATGGAGAAAAGGAGAAGGGGAAGGTTGGAGAGATGGAAGATAGAGCACGATATGAAAACTTACCTCGGAGTCCAACTTAACAGGCTTTAGTGGTTTTTGCGTTGTGCCGTGCTTCTGCAATAAATATGAAACAAAATATCCAAATCATTAATAAACATTTTGGAGAAAGCAAGGACGAGGAACAACCAAGATGGGATCGTAGAATAGTACAGTAATTTGAAACTCCCCAGGGTTAATGTTTGTTCAAGAAAAACGGCGTGGAAGTGTGACATTGAATTAATTAAATTTTTTAATATGCTAAATAATTACAAAATAAAATTACAAAAGAAGAAGCACTTACGCCCGGACGAGGGAGGGACATGTACATTTGTTTATCGGCTGTTCGGGCACGGCAAGCATCGGCAATCTCAGTGGTGAGGGTTTGGATGTCATCCATGAGGGACTGCCACATGTCCACAAAGACTTCCAGGTTCTCTTTGGCAATTTTGGACGTGGGATTTGAACACAGTGTCCGGGCGGCAACGGCCAGTTGAGGCCCGTAAATTTTCAGGTTTATCTCTGCGTATTTGGATTGTACGTGAAAGGAGTCGGTGGGACTGATGTGTCTCAGTAATTTACACACCTGCAATCAATTCATACATTGTGGTCAAATTGTGGAACAGAATTCTATTTATACATTTTCTGGGATTTCTCAAGTATTCGGGAAAATAAATGTTAGATTGTACCTCTTGAGAATGTTCTAGATGTTCATTGAAATGCTCAGCAACTTCTTCAAGGCGGTCAGCGTCCGTTGTCAGAGCTGCATTTCTTAGCACCTACGATATTTTAAAACGATCCCATTTAGAATAATTGTATGTGAGAATTTATTGATTTAAAGCTAATTTTAAAAATATTCTACTCACCCCTATCACCTCGGAAGCGTCTTTGGAAGAACTGGTCATATCAGAAGCCTAGATGTTTTTACAATTAAAAATTAGCATCTGTTTTCTCTCATCATGAATACTAAAATTTGAAGCTGAAAACTTCTCACTTGGAGTATCGCAGTCTCCTGAAGTTGGGTCCGGAGCTCATGTACAGACTTGATCGTCCCATCAATGGATTCCTGTACCAATTTGTTTTCAAATTTAAATTAAATTTCTGGTAAACTATTATTAACTGATGAAAATAAAAATTGAGGTTTACCGAAAGTAAAGTCGTCCCATCTCCTTCAAGCTCACTTGGATTGGAAGGACTGTCTTTTTGATCTTGCTGTAAAGTTCAAACAGAAAAACAAAAGTCATTTAGTCAAATGGTTAAATAATATTTAAATTGCCATCATTCATCCTCTCCAGGATTTCAATTCCCAAGTGAAAGTGTGTATGATATTGGAAAGTAAAAGTTCTTTCTCTCTCCCAAATCAAATATTTAGTAATACAAAAATAGGGAGGGAGAGACAGTTTGGTTCGTCAAGTGTGACGGAAAATGAGTGTCTCTGGAGGGGGATAAAATTATGACGTTTTTATCTGCTCTTCTAATCGACTGGGAGAAAGGCGGGCGGGCGGGTATCCGTACCTCCCCCCATTGACTTTCTCTTTCTTTCTCTCTCCTGTGACGCAATCCCAGTGAACTGAATACCAAATATTTGCCTTGGTATTCACGCTCTAATGTTAATTTACATGTAGAATAGGGTTGTGTGTGTGTGCTCCACACTTTTCCTCTCTCGGTTAGTGTGTGTGTGTGTGTGTGTGTGTGTGTGTGGATGTGAGCTTTGATATAAAGGTTCAGTATGTCAACGCAAAGGTTACTAGAGCATGAGGAGACCATTTAGTTTTCACTTTTTTCACGGTGGACACGCTCAGCGACTCATAATGACGCACTCTTCTCTATCCTCCTCCTTCCTGTTACTTTCTCCAAAGGTAAACATGGTGAAAGTGGAGTATTTGTCCCTCTTTTCCTTCTCACCAATTTTGGGGGGGAGAGCAAATCAAAATCAAAATTTTGAGAAGAAAGTTCAAATTTCTAACATTTCACACATTGTGTACTCTATCCGGATCATGACATTTTCCCCACGTTCACTTTCTCTAATAGAAAATGAAGGATTTCATCACAAACTCATTTTCTCCTCAAAAATCTCCTCAATCCCACTTGAAAAATCCACCTGCATTCTCACTCTGTCATATTTTTCAAAAGCGAGCGAGCGAGAGAGAGAGAGAGAGAAAGAGAAAGGCTTCAAAATGACTGTCACAAACATAAAAGATTTTCTTCTCCTTCGCCTTTAAAATACATGTCACTCTGGTCCTTCACTTTTTTCCCCTCCATTCATGGAGGTAAGTACGCCGAGGGTACCTACATGGAAAGTTCCTTTCTCAAACTTTTCTGGCTCTTCAAACTTGACTCACTGCACTCTCTCTCTCTTCCTCTTTCTCTGTCTATCTCTCCCTCTGCTCGTTTTTCTTTGGTTGGAATAAAAATAAGTAGATCCACTCATCCTGCATCCTCTTCCTCCTCAACCTCCTCAGCTCAGCTACAGCCTCGTTCCCCTACTTTGGAAGAAGAAGAGAGTAAAAACTAAAAGCCGTAAGATAATGGGCTGGAATTTCATCCTATTTATTATCCTCCTCCTCTTCCTCTTTTTCTCCTCTCTCTCTCCTTCTGTCTCTTTTCCTTATTTCCAAGTATCTTATAAAATACGAACTGTATACACACACATCATCATCATCATCTTATATAAAAAGTACACATATAAATGTATGCACAACTATATAAAAATAAAAATGTGTGTGCATGCGTGCGAGATCATCTCTCGAGATTGTCAAGGCTCTCCCTCATGTACAGTACACACACACACGAGGAAATAAGGAGCAAAAAGAGAAGAGTAGGAATATTAAAATTCCATCAGTCTAAAAGCAAACATTTTTTATGCTAAGAGAGAGAGAGAAAGAGAAAGGAGTGGGAGAGGATGGCCGAGGAGGCTCGTCTTCCCTCATCTCTATTTGAAGATTGTGTGTGTGTGTGTCCCCTTGTCGGGTGAAATGAAGCTTGACTAATTTTCCTAAATGGGATTACCTACATGGCCACAACAAACTCGTGTGTATGCTCTCAGGCCGTTCCGTTCCGTGTGGACTTCAAATCCGTCCCCAGAACGGCGAATAAAAGAGAAAGGAGTGAAAGTACCTTGAGCACCTTAAAGGCTATAGTCTCTCACTTTATTTGTTATGCCGTTACCATCATTCCTGTCCACTTCTCACATAGCATGCCAATTGCCACACACACATCCTTTGTCCAGTCACACACACACACACACACACACACTTTCGTGTGTGTGTGTCGACAATTCCTCTCTCTCATCCTTCTCTTCACAGTCAATTTTGTATTGATCAAACCAAATGTATTCTCTCCTCTGTGGACACCAAATTAGGTCAGTCCTTAGCCTTCTCCCGACACACCCTCTCTTCCCTTTTCTAACAATTTAACTACTTTTTCTGGGTCAACGTCAACGGGGGAGTTGGACCTTCTTTAAAAGTACAATTTAACTTAATTTGGCAAGGCGAATTTTTTACAGCCCTCCTCCTCCCCGCACCTGCTCCTTCCTGTCAAAGGAGAAACAGAGAAAAACTGGGAAAAAGTAGAGAGAGAGTGAGGACTGCCTGGAGTAAAATAAAAAGTAGCGAAGTGGCTGCCGCTTTTCCTTGGCTCCACAGAGGACCCAACACACAAAGTAAAGAGAGAGAGAAAGAGAGAGCTTCATAGTTTTCATTTAATTTTTCTATTATTGAATCAAATTGCACAGCGGACTGTGAAGAGGAGAAGAATTTTATTTCCATTTTCTCCCAACCTCTTTTTTTGAAGCATGGAGAGCTGGGGATGTGAGACAGTGTAGTAATAAAAGGAAGAGGGGAATGTGGAGTGATAGCGGCTGTTACACAGTACACTACAGTCTACAGTAGAAAGACTTTGTTGAGAGCTTCTTCCTCAAAATTGGGAGGGGAGGAGTAGAAGGAGGAAAAGTAGAAGGAGAAAAAAAGAAAGTGATGTTATCTCTCATGTTATTCATCTCCCGCGCCTCTCTCGTCTTTCTTCCCTCATTATTTGACATTATGCAATGGGATGGGATGGAAATGGAGGGACGCGTCATTCGTCACTACATTACACTATACCCCATCCTATAATAATAATAGTAATCGTAGTCATTATTACAGATTCAAAATTGTGCTCCGGGCGTCCTTTCCTTTCCTATCCCTTCCCTCCTCTCCATCCTATTTTTTTCTATTCAATTCTCATTCAAAATACTCAGCCTCCACTCCACTTTTTTCTATTCTTGTACTTTTCTCCTCTCTCTCTCTAGTCATTCATTCATTAAAATTTCCGGGAGTGGAGAAGGAGGATAGGATACGATGAAAGTCCTCTCATCCTTTCCAATTTAATTCTTCATTTATTTTTTGTATGTATGCTTCTCCCCGTCTTTTGTCTTCCCCTTCCCACTTTTCTCTCTTCATCTCGCAGTCCATTCACAAAACTCAACAGTCCAATCATCAAAATGTGTACACTAATTTAACTGTTCTCTTCTCACCGCCCGAGCACTTGTCACACACTCACTCTACACACAACAAGTAACAGGCCTTTTGACTTTCACAATATATTCCATACCGTAATGACAGATTCATGAAACCCTCCGCCAAATTTTTTCCTAATCAACGTTCCAATTAATTGAACATATTTCTTCACAAATGTATAATAGAATCATTTATTCCCCGTGAACTTTTCCATTTGTACATATTTTAATATAATAAAAGTGTCTGTCAAAATCTAGGGTAATTCATTACTTCCACACACACACAAGTATGATTACAGTACAATTTCCCTTTCCTCAGTTCTTTAGCTCACCGTCATCCTATTTTGATATGCGAGGAAATATGTGTATATGTCGTTGAATCTCAAAGGATACCCAAAAGAGGAGTTTGGTCGGGTGAAGAAGGGGGTTTATCTAGGAACTACCCTGGCTTGGGTTTATTTTCGCAAAGAACCGGGGCTCCCCACATTGAAGAGTTAGTGAATGAGTGAGTCCATAAATTCTAATCGAGGAAGGTAAGCTTTGAGAGGGTTAGAAAAGAGGAAGAAGATTTATGGTGGATTTTTGTTGTTGAGGAAATCACGAGAGATTTGTAAAGATATGAATTGGAGTAGAGGCCATAAAGAAGATAAAATCCGATTACCTCCCTCCCTCCCTCCCTCCACCAACATACAGTTTAATATTAGAAAAGGTCACACACACTCCCTCCCTCCTTCCCTTTTTCTCTGTGACTTTATATGATGATAAGCCTTGTGTTTGGTTTACGACCGTCAGATCCTCTAAAGACAGCAGAGTGAGAGTGTGTGTGGTGTGTGGACCATCTAATCTAACTAATAGAATGTCAAACAGAGACAAGCCACTTCTCTTGTCTTTATTCGCACATGCAACGTGTGGCTGTGTATGTGTGCGTGTATCTCAGGGTTTCCGATGGTGACTCCATATAATTTGGGGTTGAGGAAAGAGGAGGAGAAGAGGAGAGGAGAAAACAATGGAACAACGCCTTTATTAAGCTCTAATGGGTTATTAGGCCGTGCGGGTGTGTGTGTGGTCTTTGAGAATAGACTGAATTTATTTGTTTCCCTTCTCTTCATGATGTGGTAATAAGAGCTTAGACTTTACGTTAAAATCGGATTACAAATATAGACTCTCATCTTTACCATCCAAATCCATCTCGTGCATGTGTGTGTGTATGACACACGTTGGATGTGGTTCTCAATAGAGAGAGAGAGTGAGAGTGGAGGAAGAGCAGCGGGAAGTTTTTATATGAGATTTTTGTGGATGCCAATTTTTGAAAGGATGATGGTCTAATTGTTATTAATGGAGAGTGACCAGCTGGTATCCAATGTCCAGATATAATTAAATGATGATGACTGTTCACAGTAGAATTGACCCGGATTGTACACCACACAATAGATGAGGAGGAGGAGGAGACAGACAGACAAGAAAACCTTGAATGAACCCTCCCGGGGATGCAGAGTCAGGATGAGAGAGAGAGGGTATTTTTGGGGGAGCGGGGGGAAATGTTTTGACAGGAAAGTATCATCAAGTGATGATGGGATGACTAGATGAGATAGAGAGATGGTTGGGGATACGAGGAATCTTCCTAGGGCTATCGTCATCATATCGAGAAGCAAGAGTAAAGAAGGGGTTGAGTCAATGTGCTTGTACAGGAGATGATATATCAACACTCTTCTTTCCCCTCTCCGTGGGAAGTGGAGAGAGAGAGAGAGAGAGATGGGAACTCAAATCCAATCAAGCTCACGTCTTTCCACTCCCCTTAATTCCGCTGTTGAATGGACAGAGGGAGAGAGAGAGAAAGTGAGATGTCCGAGTTATGGACTGCCCTCAAAAAATGGGCCTGACAACAAATGAGTGGGCTGCAAAGTCAGTCTGAATTTTGTGATGGATGGACAGGGAGCAGAGGGAGAAAGGGAAAGAGAAAGTATTGTGTGCGTGTCCTGAGCAGGAGAAAGTACATTTTTTTATCTGTATAACATGCACAGATGGAGACGCACAAGATGGAGGGATCGAGGTAGGGAAACTGACAGGCAGTGTGTGTGTGATTCTCCTCTTCAAGTGAAAGCAGTGTGTACTCAAAGTAGGTATAACACTTGACTTGGACTTGGTTCAGACAGATGAGATTTGACCCTGCCTTTCCTCCCGACATGATGTCGGTGTTTGGGGAGGGACAAGAAAAATCTGATTTCAACGTCTCTACACTCTGATTCCCTCTCCCACTTGAATTTTTGAAGAGGGTGACGAGACGTGAAATGGAAACTCGACTCTCTCGTCCTTGTTAACCATGCTCATTATGTCATGCAATTTGTCACAATTTTCAAATAAATGTGTGTATAGATGTGCGTGTGGAGGAGACATTTCGAGTTTTAAAATCTTCAACTACACAAAAAAAACATTTGAAAACTTTTTTGTGTGGTGAGGGAATTTTGAGAATAAAATGTAAAATAAGGATCCTGACGCATCCTTCGTCCTCCTTCCTCCTGTGATGAAGCGAAGGGGTTTAAAAGGGAATAAAAATGTCACAAGATCAAAAAGAGAGCTTTTCTTTTTTATAAAGTATGAGCTGTCCCTGGCCTGGGTAGAACCCTCACAGTCCACGTTATAGACAATAACTTTATATATTACAAGTACAATAAAAGAAAAATCCACTTTTTTCTCACGTACGTTCGCTTGTCTCTTTTACCCTTCTGTGTGTGTGTGTGAGAGAGAGAGAGGGGGAAGAGAGAAGGAGCGGGTATTTGTAGGCCGCAAAATTTTATATCCTTCGTTTTTCCCAGGGTCCCCGTTTTTTCCCTCTCTCTCTCTCCGTGTCTATTGTGTGAGTGTGGAATTAGAGGGAAATAATGGGATGGCCTCATGGCCACATCACGTAGGACAGAATAAAAGCTCCCATCCTCTCTCCTCCAGACAGCCCCACTGGCTACAACACTTGAGGCTGAAGGAGTCAACTGTAGTGGGCTCTGGCCGGATGCCAGGCTCAATGGTGAATACACAGAAAAAGAGAGAGAAAGAAAGCGGAGAGGAGATTGTGACCATCATAAGATTCCAACCGAAATTCTCTGTGTCCGTATCTCTCATTCATTGAGGCTCAGGAGTAGCAGTAGCAGATGCAGTATTTTCTGAATGGCTGTCTATTTGCTCTCTCCCTTTCTTTTTCTATGTAGCTGTTTCTGAGAAAGGGAAAGAGAGAGAGAGAGAGAGAGAGAAAGGGGAATGGCGGCGGGGAAAGCTTCAACTTGATGGAAGGAAACGTTGGCTGAATCCCCAATACACAGTGAAATTTGAGAGTGTTGGAAGGAGGAAGAAGAAAAAAGAATCATTTTTCTACACTTTCAAGCACGTAGTATCCAGTTTCACTCTGTCTATCATCTCCCATTTCGGAGGTCCATTCCGTGGACCGTCCAATCAAAGGAGGACGAATGGGGAGGAGAGAAGAGAAGAGAGGGAATCAAACTCTTTCCCACTTTCTCTAAGGACTTAATCAAGTGGGATGATAATGAACGATTTAAGAGAACGTGTGTAATAGTGTGTATGGAGAATGACTGACTTTTTTGAAAAAAAGAGGAATTTTTGAAGGCTTACAAGTACGAGGCCACTGCCTTGAGTTGAGGCGAGGCCAACTCGTAGCAGTTGGTTGAGCTGCAGTCTGACTCGATCACAGAGTAATAATATATTCTCTCGATGCTCATGACTCGTGTAAGCGGAATCTGTAAAGTCCTGTTCCGTAAAACAAACAAAATTTTTAGTTATATTTAAGACAATGAAATTAAAATTAAATCATCCTCCAGTTTTTATATTTGTTGGAATTTTGACTACAACTTCAATATAGGATATGAACGATAGAAATTAATCTTTAGTCTTTACTTGTATTCGTTCCAGAATGAACTCCAGAGTTGCCGGAAGTTGTTTTCTAGCTTGTGGTCCCACGAGAGTCAATTTGGTGACTTCCACTTGGTCAAGGAAGCGCTGCAAGGAGGAATTGAGTGAGTGATTCCCTTCCCAATCATCCTGAAAAACCACAACAATGAATACACAATTAGAAAATATTCAACTACTATAAATATCTTCACAATTTCAAGAGGCCTTGCCCTCCATCATGTCCGATCCATTAGACAACTCTTTTGGAATTGACAAGACCCAAAAATTCAAGGAAGGATGACAAATTGTTATTATTAGGGAAAAAGAAAGAAGGGAAGAAGGAGGAGAAAGTGTATTATGAGTACAGCCTGTACGACATCACTCATATAAAAAAGGAGAAAGTCTCGAGTGTAATACCCGATGAATAATTCTATTGACTAGGTTGAGAATGAGAGAAAGGTCCTACATCTCACGACCTTGTTCTACAATGTCATGATGCTTACGTCCGGATTACATATAGGAGGGAGGGAAGAGGATCGACTATATAATAAATAGAAAGTCTGAAACTCATGTAATGAAGAAAGACAAAGCCGAGTTAAATAAAGTATGACTGTATGTTTATACACGCAGGCACACACACTCCCTCTCCTCTCCTCTCTTTCTCCGAGAAGAAGGACATGGAGGGTGGAGGGGGAGTCAAAACATCAACTTTTATTTGAGCATCCCTCAATCACCACATTTAAACTCACTTTCTCCCTCAACATCACCATCATCCTCACTGAGTCTCCTCCTCTCTCCTCTCTCCTCCCTCCAGCCCCACTAACTCAACCAAAGGGAACGACGGGAGAAAGTCGAGAGAAAGAGACATACACAGGGAGGGAGGGAGAGGGGGGAAAGTGGAGGAACAAAAACGTAGGAGATAAAAAAAGATAAAAGAGAAACTTGTTTTTATACGAACACACACACGCAGACACACACGGATAGAGACACATTCAAGACAGAGACATGGAGACGGAGGAAAAGAAAAGAGAAAGCTTCAAACACGTTCCAATTTTATATCGTCCAGATATTATTTTCTCCTTTCTTCTCTCTACTTTATATGTACACTTCCTTCCCTCTCTGTTTCTCTCTACGGGCTATTCTCCTCTCTACCTTCATTTCTCCTCCTCTCCTTTTTCTTTCACTCGATCTTGTTTTGTTTCAACGCTTTCACTATCTCTCTTTGCGTGTGCATGTGTCTGTGAATACCTTGCATACTATTACGGGCCATGTTTCACGTGGATTTTATTTCTACCGTAATGATCTTTATAAGGGAAAATTCCACTCAGCAGCTTTGATTCTCCCTTATGGTACGGCTCAAAGGGAGAGAGATTTTTTGAAGAGGGTATTTTGAAAGGTATTACGGTATTCGATTCCTCTCCCACTTTCTCTTTCCTTTGTACAACATTTTGGTTCTCTTGAAACTGTGTACAAAGTTTATTGTGAGCATTACGGCATATATGGGAAACATTCTTGTTGTGAAGCTTTGAGATAGGAAACGAAAATGAATCCTTGTCTCTCCCTCCCTCCTTCACTACAGTGTGTTTGTGTTTCCTTATCCTCCCCGCTCATCTGGATTCTTTGGAGTTGAAACAGTTGGAAATATCAACAGGAGCGGGAGAGAGTTTTTCCCTTTCTCTTTCTCGTCTCCCTGGTCTCGAGTATTTGAGAGAGGGAAAGTCTAGGAGAAAGTTTTAAAAATTCCCTATCTTCTCTTCTTTGTTTACTTTGGCTTCAGGGGTAATTAGCATACACTCCACAAATATATGAGGACTGTTGTGTCTGTGTGTGTGTGTACATGGAATTGACTCAAAATTACAATTTCAAAGTCTCTCCATTCCTCATATTTTCATTTGTACTGGAGAGTCACTCCCATCCTCATAACTCTGTCCTCCGAGCCAAATTAGTTTTAATGTGATTTTATCGGGGAAATGGAAGAGACGGCACTGTCAAAATTCCAGAGAAATGAGATATAAATGAAATTTTAAATCCAACATTCCAACTCCCTGTACATTAGTCAGCCTAAATTTTGGTTCTCTGATCTCTATTATTCTACAGTAGGGTTTCTACTGGAGAGGTCATAGGTCGTATGTACACACAAACACACCTTCCAACTCACCGTCAAAATTCTCACTAAATGCTTAATTGCAATATTGCATTTTGAGTTGAGCTCCCTTCCAAATCCAAACCAATTGACTGACAGTGAGTGGACGGAGGATTAGTCGCAATATTTTTGAATGTGTAGGATGGGAGTTTATTAACATTATCATGGTTTATTAAAGGGAAGAAGGGAAGAGTCAACTAAAAATATCATTTTGCTTTTGGTTGAAAATTTATGGACTGTGGATGTTTCGAACTGTCGGACTATTCCAAATTGAAGGAAATTGTGTGTTTGTGTGTGTGTACTGTCAAAAATTAGGGATTTCCCAGTCCCTGAAATTAGAAGAGATAACAAGAGCGGAATGGGGAGAAAGGTGGAGGGAACAACAACCAATCTTTTATTGTTCAAATTAGAGAGGAGGTCCAATTAAAGAGAAATCGATAATTGGTGAAAGAAACTAGCGAGATTGCAACATTTACGGAATGGATAGGGAAAAAGAGTGTATGAGATTGTGTGAAATGTGTGCAGGGTGATGAAGCTTCAACTTTTTTTGAATAAATCAATTTGTTGGGATTTCAATTCCATTTTTAAAATGAAATTTTCCAAAGATTTTTACTTTCCAAATATTTTGAGTCAATTTTGACTTTTTCAGTTTAAAATGCGATGGAGATTTTTTCTCCAATTTTTCACTCCTGCATTAATTCAGAGTTCTTCCATATTTTTAGGAAGAATGATGTTTATCGGAACCCTGTACACAAATCTTTCCCCCTTGACTAAATTAGTTAATTTATAGTTTGGAAAAGACTCATCCCGGATTACCCATAATTTTTTCCGCTCCTCCTTCTCCTCTCCCTCTCCAAAAATGTTTATAATTAAACATTCAAAATTATCTCATTCCCTAACTGTTCACATTAGTAGCCTCCCCCGCAACCAACCCACTGAGGGAAACTCATCTCATGTAATAATTATCTCAGTGTTTCCAACTGACATGGCCTAAAATCCCCATTCTCTCTCTCCTCTCCTCCACTCCACACAAACACACACAGAGATAGCATCAAAGTCTACAATTGTACATCCTACACTGTATCCCTACAAGGCTGAGGAGATGGAGGAGAATCTCCAACTTTTGTGTTTCCCCATGGGGAGTTTTCAGCCAAGAAATGTCCTTATATTATTATTATTCCTCCTCCCAGTTTTTGTACACAACAGACACTCTCTCTCTCTCTCACAGTGAAAATGTTGAAAATATGAAAACACATTCATGTTCCTATTTCCATGTTCTTGTCCATCCCACCGCTTTCCCTGGATGAAGAGAGAGCGAGAATGAGGATGTGTGGGGGAGACTAAAAGGGGGGATGTGATGGCGTGCAGAGATTCTAATTCAATGCATCAGACCATTAATGGAGGAATTATAGTTCCACACGTACAACACACAGTCAACTTTGCACAACCCATAGTCACACTTTCCAGGGGTCTCAATAATGCAAACAAATTGTGTGTGTGCTTAGGCAGTGTGGAGCAAAGAACAGAACATTGACTTGAGTAAACTTTTTGAGGAGGAAGAGAAGGGAGGTCTTTGTCTTTGCTCCTGCACTCACAAAAGAGTTTGGAGGGAAAAGGAGTCTATATCCAAGTGACAGTGGAAACTGCAGTGTCACCCTGTCACAGACTGGAGGAAGAGAGAGAGAGAGAGGAAGAGAGACTTTCGGAATTAGAGAATGGGGTGAGTGTGTCAGGAATTGTTGTTCTTGTCAAAATTCAAGGGAAAGAACCCACAGTGGCATGGGAGAGAAGATGCCATGCCATGGATCCCCCTCCTCTCTTCTAGCTTTTCAATGAGATAAGTAAATATGAAATAAATTGTGTCTCTCCCTCTCTCCGCTCTCTCACCCTCCATACAATGGAAGTGTTGTGAAAAAGTGTTGGCTGACTCCCTACTATTGTGTGTGTGTAGGTAGACAGATATGTAATATTATTATTTGTAGTCCCTTTGGAATTTTGGCAAACATCATCTCTACTATAAATCATACGTCTAGTACAAATACGGGATCTCTCTCTCTTTAATTTTACCTCATAGTCCATTCACACACACGCACTCACTGGCTGACTCTCAGCAGACACTTTGAGTCTCTGAACAGAGTGTAAAATAAAAAGATGTGGTTCACAACACGAGTTAATCTTAATCACTAAATATCACACACATTCCACCAACACCATCCTCATTTGTAGTGTGTTTGTGCCTTCGTGTGTTTATTTTTTTTGTACACACACTCTATCTTTCTCTTCCACCTACCCATTTGCCAAGATGCATATTTGCATGACATGGCTTTTTATTATTGCCGATATGATGACAACGACAAAGAACCGCTACAAAAGTACAGAGAGAGAGAGAGAGAGAGAGGGAGAAAGAGAAAACAATTTTTTTTGCACAGCTCAGTTCTCTGCGTGCCATTCCACACATCTCTGATATGCAAAAAAGATAGTGCATTTCTATTCTCGTGTGTGTCGTGCTAGACACACAAAGATTGTGTTTGTGTGTGCGAGTGTGTTCATCAAAATGATAATCTCTCATCGACTCGGGCAACCTTCATGCTTCAATTCAATCTAAAATTTATCATAGGTAGTCCCTTCTTTCTCTCCCATTTTAATTTGACGGAGGTACGCCAGGATACATTGTATTTCACGACAGGATGGTAGTTGAACTTTAATTAGGGAATTACGAACCGACTGACTATGGGCGATGAGCAAATAATAGTAATAACAGAGAGAGATTTGGGATGCAGATGCATTGCATCAGGCACAGTGGGTGGGCACACACAGAGCTAGACTCTTCTCTCTTTCTTCTGGATTTAACAAGGAGAGGAAATGGTATGGCATTGAATGTTTTCTTGTTTGTTCTCTCTCTCTCTCTTTATATAAACTTTGAGATTTGGATGAGTGGGTGGGATGGAATGAGAGAGAGAGTCGATGAGATTAATTTTGTTCAAGCTTCTTCTCCCTCCCGGTGGCCTACTTAAATAATATCCGAACTTATGGGAAATACAAAACAATGTCATAAACCAGAGAGAGAGAGAGAGAACGTGGAGGATGGGAGGAGGAGAAACTTGTAATTTTCTAATCTGAAAATTCTTAATACGAAATACCGTACTGGAACAGATTCAGCTATTACCTCCACATCCACTTTTTGCGGAATTTATCAATATTTTTGATGCTACCTTTTCTCAATTTTTATTAGAATTTTTTTGCAAAATAATTTAAAATGGAAAGCAAATTAATTATTACAGTCAAACAAATTGGTTCATTATACTCATTGCGCAATGTTTTTTCGGCGTAATTAGTTAAAGAGTGGGAGGAAGAGGAGGGGATGTAAATTGATATTGATTTAGTCCGACCAGAATAAATAAGTTTGTATGTATCTGTGTGTGTACAGGGATTCCTGGAATCGTTAGAGAGTGAGAGAAGTAAAAAGAAACTGGAGCTGTCGGTCCATTTCCCCTGTGAAAGTGTTGAGAGAGAGGAAGAGAGAGTCTCTTCAAGAGAGAGAGAAAGGGTGAGTGAGTGAGGGAGAGCGGAAATTGGACGTGTAAATCACATTCTGCTTCGCTCAAATTTCACTAAAATACACAGAGAGAGAGAGACGCTGCAGTGGGAGAAAGTGGACTGAGTATCTCTATGACAAGCAAAGAGAGACAGGAGTGAGGGAGAAAGTAGTAACCAGAGGTTCTCTCATAACCTTCAGTTGACACACCAAACACACACACACACGGAGAGAAAGAAATGGAAAGGGGAGGGAAAGTTCTATAATACAATAATATCAATAAAGTGTAATAAAACAGTTGTTTTTTTTACTCTCTGATCCTTCATCTCCCCTTCCAGTGTCTTGTCGTTTGAGGAGTTTGCCATAAAGGCGGCACACACTACTAGTACACTGTTCAAAATCAGCAGTGTCAGCCGCTCAGTTTTCTCTCCGTTTACTGTGTGTCAGAGAGGAGGAGTAGACTGGAAATGGAATGATGGAACGGAAAAATTACAAGTTTAGGAAATAAGTGTCAAAGTATGGCTAGTTTTCTCCTTGTGTAAAAGTCTTGGGGGAAAGTCCACATAAATAATAAAAAGTTGTTCTTCTCATCCATCCAAGAACACCAAAGTCATTACTTATGCTTTCAGCTGACGAGGGAATTATCCAAGAATCTCATTTCGGGACAAATAAATGGGTTATGTGAACACAGTGATATTTCTATCACAAATGCAAGAGAAAGAACTTTGTGTAATTTTGCAATTGCATACGTTTAAGAGGATACATGAAAATATTCTAGTTTGTATGACGACTACACAATATATATTTAAAAGAAAATTTTTAAAGACTCTTTCCCCATATCAAAGAAATAAATATTTTGTCAGTTCATTTTCTGCGTATCATTCTGACAAGAAAAGAGAAAGAGAGGAGTGAAAGTTGAACTTTTTATTGGGACTGAGAATTCATTACAGACTACTATGTACTTTCACCTTTTGGTTTTTTGGCCATCGTTAACTACACACATTGTCATTGTACATCATGAAGGGGTCTTGTTAAGGAAGAAGAAGAGTAGCGAGACTCATTGGACTCGTCATGAAAGAAATAAAAATCAAATGTTGTACTCAAGAGAGAGAGAGCGAGAGAGGAACGATCGTTTCTTCTCTCTTGCAAGAATTTTGGGTTCATAGAAATGGACATAGAGAAAGTAGGTTGGAGAGGAGGAGGGTTCAAAATGCTTTTTCTCCTTCATATTATAGACGAGACTATTAACCATGTAGGGGAGAAGGATAGCTATACTAATATTATTGTTATTATCATTATTCTATTTTTTATGACACTGCAAAAGTTTTTGGAGTGGAGGGATAGACACACACACACACGGAGAAATGAAGAGAATACAGACCCAAGAGGAGGAAGAGGATGGACCAAGTTAAGTTAGTAAAGATCATAATAATAAAAATAATATCTTTTTCTTCTCTCTTGGAAAAACTTGGAAAGAGTCACTTGACTGTCGCCACACTTGGTCCAAGAATCAAGCGTCAAGACATTCCAAGTGTCCACAAGGAATGGGCATTGGAGTCTGGGATGGATGGAAGGAAGGACGGAGGTGGATGTGGATGATGATGGTAAAGTGTGATCACTAATAACTAATACTGTTATTAGACGGAATTAAATGGGGAAGAGGAATAATAAAAATGATGGCTTTCCTTACCTCTTTGGGTTGTCGATTGGGCTGGGTGGAAGAAGGGCAAGCGAAGGAGACGAGGGAGGCAGCTGAGTCGAGAACACCGTCTTTGACGACGTAGTGAATCAGATCCATCGCTCTTCGCATTTGACAAAAGACTGTGTCCCGATTTTCACGAGCTGATGAACACTCCGGATGTCGCAAACAAGTCTGTAAAATTTCAATACACAAAATTATTGACAGATAATCAAAAAAAGCGCTTCAAATGGACGGTTATTTTTTGCAAGCAGGAATAAATATTTGCGCGCATATTTTGGCCCTACAAATCCACAAAAGATTGTCTACCTTTTCTTAAATAATGCGTTTTATTTAGCAAACTTATTTTCCTTTAAGTTTTGAATTTCTGCAGTGGATTATGAGCCTCGGTCGTAATCCAAAGTTTTATGGTGGACAAAAGCGTGTCTGTGTGATCAAGATGTCACTTTCACATATTTAGAAGATCATGAAAAAGGATTAGGAGGCGGATTTGAGTCAAGAGTGAAAAATTCTACGATTTTCTGAGCATCATTTTCCCGTCTACATATTCGTCTCCCACTCTGAACAAAGACTCACAAAACGGAGCTGGGAGAAACGTTTTTTTTAACAAATTTTTTTGTGAAAAGGCAATGTCCTTCATTTTTTCCAAATGCTTTCTCTTACTCACCCTAGAGTCTGTGAAAGAGAAAAAGAATAGCAGAGGGAAAGAGAGTTGGAGTCATGAGAGTATGGAGATGGAAAGTAAAAACCTATCAACTGCCAACTTTGTTTTCTAAAGTTCCCCATCAACTTTTGATGGTTCCGATTCTTTTCCCTCCCTGCTAAACTATTCTTTTTTTCACACACACACACACACACACACTTTCATTTCACTAGACTGTCTTCTACTTGCCAAAAACTTGTCCTCCGTCATTTATCATCCATACATGGGAGTACACAGGGACGGTGGAAATACATTCTCTCTTTTTTATATTCTTTTAAGGCTCTCTCTCTCCTCTCCTCTGAGAGAGGAGAGAGAAAGAGTTTGAGCGTCTTTTTCTAATGATGTCATAATTTTTTTAACTTTAACAGTCTTTCCCAGAGGAAGGACATTTAGACAGATTTTTGGAGCGTGAAAAATTACTTTTGTATAAAATTCCATAAAAAAATCTCTCTCCTCCTCGTCCACTTTTCTCCTTGTCATAGCATGCGTAACATGGTTCACACGGGGAAAAAATTTGATGCATAGTCTTTACGAGGAATTATGATGATGATGATGTAGAGTTGATAGTAAGGACTAGATTTTTTACTGAAAAAATTACGGTTAATCAATTTGACATGAAAAATGTATTTCGATTTCAATTTTGAAAATTAATTCTCACAAGAAAATGGCGAAGGAAGGGAGGGCATATATTGGAGAATCTTATAGCCGGAAATTATCGTGGAAGATTAACATGACTTCAGGGAGGGATCCCACAAAGAAGACGGAAGGATTTTAAATTTAAAAAGAGAGAGATGGAGGATGAGGAATGCTCTCTTCATTTCTCACTCACTCTCTCCTATGGAAGACTTAATGAAGGTTGAGATAAAGGAGAGAGAGAAGGGGGAAAAGTGACAACCTATTTCCATCATCATCAGCATGACATTCCTTTTGTCTTATTTATTCTGGCGATGACATCATCCCATTTCACACCCAACTTTCCAACCTCGGCCTCTCTCTCTCTCTTTCTACATGAAAATCGGAGCTCTACATTTTTGTCAACACATTTTTTCTGCCCTCTGACTTAAAATTTCATCTATTGTGATGTGCAGTTCAGTACATGGAAAAAGGGTTTTCAAATGGCAGATACACTTGAAGATTCCTCTTTGATTAATTTCCACTTCTCCATTGAACGTTTTACTACTACAACTTGTAAAATTTTCCTTCAATTATAGTAAAAAATAAAAGGACTAAAAGTGCTAAAAAATTTAAGTAAAAGCTTCGAAATTATTCCTAGAAAACAGAATGTAAAGGTCAATAAAATAAAAACTCCAGGAGGGACCGATTTAGCTTATCATTTGGTCTATACAATCAATAATTTTGATTAGTCTCTTGAGTCCAAGGTGGAGGAAAATAAATTAAATCTCATTGAAATAAAATGGAATTAGATGATATTACAATCCCCCATGAGAATCTTCTGTTTCATTATTTTGTCAACATCATAAACTGAAATTTCAATAATTCTGTATTAAGTTTTGTAGTTTATATATGCAAGCCACTTTTAATCCTTAAATTAAAATACACAAAAAAATTCCAACAGATTTTGTTCTTGGGACCTTTTATCCTCCTCAAAGAAGAACAGAAAAATTCCAGGGAGCTCAAAATTAAAGAGAAAAAACAGAATTCTATCTTTTTCCATGAAAAATGACTCCATCATTTTAATTAAAATTTTGAAAATCTCAATATGAAAGAAAAATCCACAGAAAAAAAAACTTCTTGTTCAAAAAAAAAGATCTAAGCTCATGAAGACAAATTACGATGGTTCAGAATCCTTTTACTCCTCCTATGTTACACAAATGAATGATGTGTGTGGATAGGGAGAGAGAGAGAAAGAGAGAAAGAAAAAAAGAAGATAAATCAGCAAAAAATCTACTCATGGTACTATATACTTTTGTACCCCCATGTCGACCATGTGTGTGTGTGTGGCTCTAAATCTAATTAGTTCGAGGACAGTTTTAGGAATGTGAGTCAAAGGGCTCTATTTACATTCAAAGAAAAAGATTATTTCTCTCTCTTCTCCTCTTTCTCTGTCTTTTTTGTACAGGGTGCGAAATAAATGTCGTCTCAGGTTCCATGATTTTCACAATTAAAACTTTAAAAATAGGATGTCAATTTTGACAAAATCTGAACGAAAAACTCGGTTAAAAAACCAGGGTAGACTGTCATTTAACTTCTACTAGCACTCAGCCCAACTCTGTTTCATTTAGACACGTTGAATTCTGGACAAGAAAAAACACCCTGTATTTCGGGTTGGTCGTTCTAATTTATTTTGCTGAGGAAGGGCGGAGAGAAGGAGGATTTTTCGCCACACACACACTCACTTTCTGTGTGCTCTGGTTCTCCACGGAGAAGAGTGAGGACAAGGATTCGTCAGCAATTTACACAGTCGACAAAGATACATAGATTTAAGTGTAAAGATGAAGAGGTAGAACTCATTGTCAACAGACTAAGAGGCGGAGGGAGACCACACACACACACACACATTCAGTCCAAGACTCCCAGATATCCCAACTAAAAACTCTGTAGAGTCGTCTGAAGATCCCAAGGAGGTTGTGAGTGTGTGTGTATGTACTGAATCCGTGTAATTTCAACGTTATATAGAGTACAGAGCAATTGAAACACAAAGAAAGGGAGGGAGAGAGAGAGAGAGAGAGAGAGCCGCCGACGTCAGCAAGGCGGAGGAGACACATGATTCTTTCTTTCCCTGTCGACTCCTTGTCTAATGAATCCGTAAGAGTCTCGGGTTGGGAGGAAAGCCAAATGAATAATGGATAATCTTCCCTCTCTGTCTTCCACCTTTTCTTTCCCATTTCCATTCCGATTCAATTGGGAGAAGAAAAACTCCGCATTTACCGGGAGCACAATTTGGAATTTAAAGAACCTTTAAATAATGGAAATTGTTGTTTTTTTAAAAAAAAACCTCCCTTTTAAAATCCCGCTTGACAAAACTTTCCTGATGCACACTGTCTAAACAAATGGATCCAAAGATATTTCTTGATAGACAAGGGCATTTATTTCACCCACCTTTTTTTCATAACTATCTTTCGATCATCAAAGAAGTCAAAGGAATGGGAGAGAGAGAAAGCCGGTATGTCTATGGACTGTCAACTTTTTGTTGTCCAGAGCCATATCCAATTATTTTGTTCTCCCTGTCCAAAATTGTGACGGTCTCTGGAGAGTACTCACGATACCCTGTGTGTGTCCTTCGTTCCTCTCACTCTCACGCTCTCTATGTGGTGTGTGGGTGTTTGAGGGTTTGTCCAAATATGGCAGGTCATCATCATCATCTCATCAGGATTGAGCTAATCCCAAAGTGTGTGTATTTTTTTCGAAAATTTCTCTACTATCTCATACACATTTATCTCAAGGAGGAATCGAGCACAAGAGATTTGGATGACAATCTTCAGGCCACAAAAAAGGAGGAGAAGTGAAAAAAATTTAATGTGAAAATAGGAAATGATGGACGTTTCATAAAGAATGATGACAGAGTTTTGACTTTTTTGAACCGGGAGGCACACAAAAGAAGGAGGAGGGGATGGAGGAGACCAAAAAAATTAAAACTCTCACATTTCTTCTCTACAGAACTCACACACAAACACAAGAAAGAGAGAGTGAGAGGGTGGAAGAGAAATTGACATTTATTAGACAATAATGTAGATTAAAATCCGGACGTTCGGATTGGACTCTAGGGGACTCAGAAATAGGAGGGGAAGGATTGAGTTTGGAAGTGACAAATAAGGAGACATTAAGTCCTGAGTTCTTTCCAAGTCACAAGAAACGAAGGAATGATGAGGGGCGGGGAATACTTATGTCTGAGCTACCTTTCCGATTTTCTCAAAGGATTCACCTTTGATACAATCCTAAGAGTTATGATATCTCTTCTCATAGAACCTGTACATAATGTTAATTAAATAAATTCCCTCCTAAGAGTTAAAGGTCATTTCTCAATGAACTTTTATGACGGAAGGTTGCGTTCTTAGGGAGAAAGAAGTAAAAGCTATCTCCAAGATTACAGTATGGACAAAAAATTCGTGTGCAGGTATTTTATGCATTCTTTCATGTTGTATAAAAACAGAAACAATTTATTTTTCAAAAAGTAACAACACAGAATTGTACAGTAGTATTTGGTGTGTCCACCACCATTAGACATCATGTCTTCGATTGTGTCCTCAAAGCTTGAAGCCAAGTTTTCCAAGTAGACAAGAGATTGAGAATTCCATTTTTCTTGAACACGAGCTACTAGCTCGTGCCGGTTTCTTGGTAAAGGCTCTTCGTACACTGATTTTTTTAGTATACCCCATAGGTTCTCGATTGGGTTCAAATCCCCACTGTTTCCAGGCCACACGCCTTTACCAAAGACATTCTTGAACTTCCGGTTCAAAACTTCCATTGTCGATTTTGCAGTGTGAGCTGGAGCTCCATCCTGCATGAAGGTGATTT
This sequence comes from Pygmarrhopalites habei, assembly GCA_009870185.1. Taxonomy (NCBI): domain Eukaryota; kingdom Metazoa; phylum Arthropoda; class Collembola; order Symphypleona; family Arrhopalitidae; genus Pygmarrhopalites; species Pygmarrhopalites habei. Next base: position 59,700 of record WJFB01000173.1, on the reverse strand, counting down.
CATTTTTTGATGAAAAGATGCCGGAGTTAATGGAGTTAAAGTACACTGAAAGAATTTTTTCTCGGTAGTACTTGCCGTCCACAGTTTTCTTTTCCGGTACGATGTGCAGTTCTGTGACACCGCCTGCGCAGAACCCACCTGCGACCATGATCCTAATATCATGTTTTGGCTTTAATTTGAGTGGAACATCTTTTCTCTCTTCTGTTCTGTATCTCTCTTGTTGACTATCTTGTACTCCATGAAGTTCTATTGAGGATTCATCTGTGAATAATGTATTTGGCCTCTTCCTTTGACCTCGAACGCTAGGGGTCAAATATCCCTCCTTTTCAACCAAATGATCCAGTTTGACCCTGTCCTCATATATTTTTTTGACTCAAAAGTGGTTTTACGGGCCTCTTGAAGGCTTTTCGACCCCAAATAGTTGTTTTCAAAAAATTTTGAACAGTTGCTTTACATATTGTTTTACCTTTTTCTTGGTATCGTCTTGACCCATTTAGGATGCTTTCCGTTTTTCTGATGGAACACCCAAATTTTCGGTACATCTTCGACTTTATTTGTTGTTTTGTTGTAGGACTCAATTTCGTGGGTCGACCTGATCGCTTTTTGTCATTGATAATTCTTCTCTTCTTCCATTTTGACACGGTATTCCGGTGGATGTTCAATTTCCGGGCAACTTGGGTTGGGCTGTACCCTTCTTTTAGTAGAGTTTTAATTTGAACTCTGACATGCACCCGGGATTTCTTATGACCTGACCTCATTGTGTAAAAAATTTTACGGCATTCTAAGGTGTGTAGGTCAAGATATTTAACTTTAAAGGCGGGAGCGTCGAACGCACACGAATTTTTTGCCCATACTGTACAAATTTTCCTTTGATGTGCACTTAACACCTTTTTGAAAGGAAAGTGAATAGCCTTCTAGATATAACTATTTTAAATAAACATTTATTATTAGGCAATTTAAATTTTCTTGTCTTCGAATTAATTCTCCCCCTTCTCTTTGACACTTCCACTCTCTCACTTCTTTTTCAAAGGTCAATTTTTCTATTATGTAGTGACTGACATTTAAGACGAGTTTTCGCGTAGCAGAAATTGTATTAAAATTTTACACCCTTTTACACTTTTAATTTGTCCCATTCATAAATTTCTACAATCTTTTTCATAACCTCATCTAAATTCATCTAAATCACTTTTAATTTATCTCATTCGTTGCCGTATCCATCACTCTAATTAACTTTGCATATTGCTAAAAATTAAATGACTCGCCTTTCACTTTCTCTCGTACACAGTAGAACTTTTTTTTAAAAAACATTCTAGCACATTATTGTAATACTTTGTGACATTCTTTGGAAAGATAAACATTTCCCGCAAAATCTTTCCCGGAAACTTTCATACAAACGATAAAGTGACCGTACTGTATTGTGGCCTAGAATGAAAAATTCACCAATCTTGATGTGAACAAAGATTGACCTATGAATTGACCGTTATTGTAGTAAGGACCATCATTTTCCCGAATTTGAATTGTATAGTAGACTTGTCGCAGAAACAACAATTATAGTAATTACAGTATTTCTGCTAATACAGTACGTAGTGGTGGAAGGACAATTCTACACAAAAGAGTATTCGTGGTTTTGTTCGGGAGCTTACAATGGCAATTAAGGAAGCGGCACAGATAAAACTTGCAGAGGTGATAAAAATGAGAAGTCGGATCCATCGAGTATTTGTGATAACGGCAGAAGTTTGGACAGCACAGCGAGGAGGTCGGCGAATGTGAAGATCTTCCGCATCCTCACTATTACTGGTAAGACACGACAACTTCTCTTGCCATGTTAAGTAGACAAACAACAGAAGCATGAAGAGTGTGGGTGCACAGGATCCCACCAAAACTACCCACCTGTAATATTTTTTGAAAAAAGCATTACATTAAATTACAATACGAATGTAGTCAAAATGGTGAATTGTGATTTGTTTACAATAATTTTTGTCCTGTTTGCAAAAACCGCTGTGATCGTCCATCGTCCATAATCCCTGCTCAATCACTTACTCCAAACTCTCTGTCAATTTTTCATTGTTATGGAAGGCAATTTCCATGAAATATTAGTAGACTCTTTTTATACTTTCACTCTCCGTCAAGAAATGCAAACTCACGACTGAAAGTAATCGAGAGAATTGTTCAAATCTCTCCAAAACTCGAATTGATGACAAATATTTCCCTGGTCTTTTAACCCGTGTAAACAGGAGGGCATGTGTAGGCATGAAATGGCAGGTAAAATAAATGCTGAGTTGAGTCTCTGTCTGACAACGACGCACACATATCTAACCAATAATTATTTTAAAAGGTTCTCTAGAACAAGAGATATCATCCCTACGGCCACTCATATGCCCATGGCAGTCTACTCGTGTGTATTTACAGCTTCTGGTTGTTATCTGCTGAGTAAGAACGTGTGTGTGTGTGTCTGTGTTTCAAGTAGGAGACTTGAGAGTGAGTGTGTCTCCTGTTTGCTGTATCAACTGAATCAATAAGTGAAGTTGATGCATCCTCATGATCCAAATCTATTATTCACCCATTATTGTTCACACGGACAAATTCGAGAGAGAAAGTTGTCAGGGAGAAAGTGGGAGAGTGACCAAGACGACGACGACGACTACAACGTTTAGAGCAAAGGAGACACTTAAAGAGAAAGAGAGATAATCGTATGATCGATGGTGTACCCTGGGGTGGTCAAAAGTTGAATTACAGCCATACACACGAACAGCATTGCAGCTCCCGCCATGTAGTAATGGAATTCCGGATCGGGTAAATTTCGGTACTGAGTCTCCAAACTTCCTTTTCGGAACCACAATGTGACAGGATTTAAGTCTTCCGATGTAATGCATTCCCTGGAGGAAGAAATAATTCGAGATTACGTGAATTTTCTGAGTATTTTAAGTGTAATAATTTTTGGCAAATTTTTGATAATTTTCATCTGAAATAATTTTGTACAATAAATTACAATGGATTTTTAAAAAATGGCAAATTAAGTAAATCTTACTTGCACTCGGCGAACGTATTAGAGTTCTTAAGTAAATTTGACTCGATTTCTAGACTCTGTGAAATGTGAGTAGAAAAAAGGGAGATAAATTCCAGATCAGTCACAACTTCATCTTATCTCCTCTCAAAATAAAGGAGGAACGAAGACAAATAAAAGAAAGCAAAGTTATAATATTGAAAATTCTCACAGCTAATCCAATGGTTTTAGCGAGAGTGCTCTCCGCAATATTGGCAAAGGGTTTATCAGCACCCCAACATTCAATAGTTTTGGTCATCTTTGATGAGGCTCGAGCTCGACCCGCCTGTACTCCAAAAACAGCTCCACCATTCTTCGTGTCGGAGAAGGAGGCTTGGGAGGCGGAGGAGGGACTCCGGAGATTTCTATCTCCATTCCTGGATTCCTTCTATGAGAAGGAGGAGTGGAGCGGATGACACAAAGGGAGGGGGAGACAAAGAGAAAGATTAAAAGAATTGGCTAAGTGCTGAACACTTTCCGACCCAAGAGAACTTGATACTTTTTCAAGATACTACACTACTGTACTGTGACTCTAAATATATGGTGACATCCGTGGGTCATGGGAGGAAAAGGAGAAGCACGAGGACAGGAATGAATGAAAGGAGAGACTGTGAGGGGAAAAGACATGAAAAGTACACCAAAGAGAAGGAGAAAGTCAAAGTGAGTCAAAGTGAAAGGAGAATGAAAGAAGACTCACCTTTGGTGGGAGTATGAGAAAAGTTTCCACTTTTCGGTCCGCCAAATAATTATCTCTAGAATGTCCTTCTCCCGGCTCAACTTCATAGTTCCCTGTCAACTGAAGATACGTCTCCTTTGTGATGTGAACTCGTCTGCAAGAAGATACAACAATTTACAATGAATGACTTTACTTCCTACAAGGGTCTCTCTTCCCTCTCTCAATTATAACATACTCCATCACAACACAAACACATCCTCTCAAAATTGAAAGATAGAAAACAATCCTTCAATCCCTTCCAATGGTGTGTCCATGTTTGTTTATGAGTGCACGACATCCATGTGTATGAGTTTTCAGATTTAAAGCGTGTGTGTTTGTATGCGTTCTAAGAGAAAGTGATAGAGAGAAAGCGAATTTGTGAAGGAAAGTGTTGAGAACAATTTGACAGCTTTACAGACCCTCCGTTGCCTCGTACACTATCTTCGTCTTGCCAGACTTTCCCCTGTGTTTGTATATATCTTTGCATACAACTTTCACCCAAGAAAGTTACAAGGTTTATAAGGCAAACTGAAGCTGAGAATGTTTACAAAATCTCAACGTTATCGTCTACTTTCAAGCCATGCCGTAGATTTCCAAGTCAAAGGCTCTGTACGGTAGGGGTAAAGCTGTGTGTACCGTAAAGTCTGATTCGGAACCGGCAAGTGTAGTCTACATTGGACTTCGCAATGCCTTCCATTTTTTTGATGAGGAGCCTCTCAGGTTTTTATACGGAGGTATACGAAGGTGAGGTACCTGATACACACAATCACTTTACAGTTCAGTCGGGCCAAGAGAAAAGAGTTAAAACAATTAAAAAATATGAATGTGAAGAGTTTGAAATCTTATGTGAATACATTGTATTTAAAATTTACATTTTGTTTTGTAAGCTGCATGTGGAAAGGTAAATAGTTGATGACTTAAGATGATGAGACAGTGCATAAGTAGTTGTGTGTGTGGAACAACACGAAAGAGGATCATGGAGGAGGAGAGAAAGGGTAGTGAAAGTGTACTTGAGATTTGTCCTTGTCGTCAATGGGTAGAAATTTCTTTGAATTGAGACAATTAATACTCGTGCAGAGCCTTTAATCTACGATTGAGTCCCTCATAATCTCGGAACATAAATCAAATTCAAGAGAGATAGAGAGAAGGAGAAAGGTAGAAAGAAAGTCTTTAGGAAAATTGAATGGTAAAGTTGTCCTCATAAAACATGCACAAAATTACTTTTAGCTAAGGACATAGGAATGATACTCACTATTATGTTTATTTAATGATGGAGCATAAGTGGCTTAATTTGGCACCATAACCAGATTCACTCTTCTACTACACTGTAGTAGGTAGGTACCATTACTAGGTATTTTGAGAAAGAGAAAATTTAGCTCTTACGGACTAATGTTACTCTGTTTTTTTGCAAATGTTCTTTCGATGCAGAGGGCCGTCCAATACTCGCATTTCACTCTCCTTCACTGAAGACTCATCAACTTACGACCCAATATAATGAGGAGATTTCGGTCTCATCTCTCTCCATATCTTCTCCTCTTGTATATATTTCAATGCGTTTGTACATATGCGTGAAGTGTGTGTGTGTGTGTGTAGAGTGAGAGTGAAAGTAAAGCTAAGGTCCAAAGTATGGAACGACGGGTGGACAAGGATTCAAGAGAGAAATGTCTCGTATTTCTACTTGAATAGCTTTTCAAGGGCTCTCTTTTTCATTGATTCAGCCTTGTCCTGCGTGTGTGTGCGTACGGCATACACAGAGTAAGTGTGTAATCTTTTGATAGTCTGACAACAGACTATGACTTTACATATGTACAATGACTAATAGGGAATATATAAATATACAAAATTAGATCTTTTCACTTGCCCAGGCATGCCACCAGATTCCATATGGTTTGCTAGATTCACATCATCGGACCAAACATCGTACTGCCATTTTCGCAATCCTGTCATCATCAATTGGATATCACATTATCAGTCATTATGAACTTGGAGCCAAAAAAAGTTTATTAATAAAAGTGAAAGTTCTGTTGAGTTTAAAATGACTGCAATTTTTTGTACTATCATTTGAAATTTCAAAAAATTATTATAAAAGTTAAATCTCAACTCCAGGCTTTTCAAAAAAAAGTACTTTCTCATGTGAAAAATCACGGGACCCTAGAGTTTAATTCGTTCAGAATCTTTTGAACCCGGTTTTGTAATTGTAGTTGGTTGTACTGTTAGTTTCAAAAGAGCTTGAGGGTGGAACTTAATAGTCCTCTATAGTATAACTGGGACAAATAATCGTTAAGAGTCTTAAGATACACTCCGTTGATTCTGTGGGGAGAAATGAAGTGGTCTGTGAATGACTTTCTCAGTCTTTACGACAATTACAAACAGCCAGAGTTGTTTTGAAGAATACCTGAACTTAATTTTTTTTCTTTCTAGGTAATTACATTTCATTTAAAATACAGCTTTCTTTTTTTAACTGAAGGAAATTTGAAGGTGGCCTCAAAACTCAACGTATTGGGACAACAGAAACTAATCACAATTTTAGAGAATTTATAAAAATGGCTTCGTTACCTAATACGCCACACAATACATTTCCTGTGAAAGAGAGAGAAATATATTTTATTTGAAATTTTAAAAAAAATTAAATTCAATGAATAAACTGAATAAATAAATGTAGAGCTTACCCGTATGGATCCCAATCCTCATGTCCACATTACACCCAGTAGCTTTTCTCACCATCCTACAAAATGAGACATATTTCTTGTTAACAACTCTCAAATTTATCCTTAAACCTATGTATATTTTAACAGACATAGAATATGGTATTCATTTCTGAGAAATGATTTCTCCCTGTATTTTGATTTAAATAATTTACATTTGGCCTAGTCTAGACTCTATAAACCCAATTAAATCTTGGACATCCTGACTATTGGAAAATTGAATGAAAAGTAATAAATCACACACAGGAATGGAGTACCTCGAACATTACACACGATACATATGGCAGTGAATATTTCAAGCCTCATTACAAGTCATAGTGACGACGTGTTCTCTATAAAATCCTCATACTCAAACCTTTCATAAGGATATCTTAAGAATGTGGTTGAAGAATGTAGGCAAAGAAAAATGAGTGGGAGAGGGTGTGTGTGTGTGTTTAACCAACTCATGGGCAATTAAACTATGAAAAAGGTACTCTTTCAAACAAAAGGATTTTCTATTTGCAAAACTGTTCAAATATTTACATGGATAACTTTTACAGTGTAAATACTGTCGAGACTTATCAGCCAAGCAGAGTAAAGTAAGTAAGCCTCGTAAGCCTCCTCTTCAACATGCATGTACCTCTCTTTTTCCTTGTACATACAATGTATGTAAATGATACATACATTGGTGCGTTACAAGATTTAGATGATACAAAAACAAGAACCTCTCTCTTCTACTCCCACCCTATTCACACAACATCCCTTCTGAAACTACACACAGTAAAAAAATCTCAAAGCGTCTCTACACTACACATTCGTGTATTCCTTTCTCCTCATACTTTCCAACTTTCTCCAGTCAAAAAAATATCAAGGGAAAAACGAACTGGGAAAAATTACATGGGAAAAAAACGTGCGGTTCAGAGTCTCCAAGGTGAAGCTTTTACTCCACAATGCCACAATCATTGCCCAACGGCACACACACAGACACACTTCACAGACACAGTAACTCTTGAACGGAGAGAGTAAAGAGGAAGGTAAAGTCAAATGTTTCCCAAAGGACACTATTACATATACACGGACACGCACAAATGATGATGACGGATAGAACGGTAGACACACAAAATAGCCCTAGGCCATCCATTCTTCGACTTCCTTGAAATTCCACATTAGCCCTTCATCTCCTTTCTCCACACCTTCCCTCAAAACCTTATTTTACGACCACCACATTTGTCTACTGTGGAATCCCTAGTCCCCGCTTAGTTCACCCACACACAAACCCTACCCGTGCTAAATGGTAAAAAGGAGGGATCCAAATTGCACACACATCTATATACAAACCTTTGCATTATTTACACAATGCAATGGAAAATTCTAAAAAATTTATGAACAAACTCCCACCTCAAGAGGAACTGAGAATGTAATACAATTTATGTACAAGATTCACAATAGGCCAACCTAACCGTCTTGGAGTGAGTGAAAAGGGAAAAAGAGAGACAGAGTCGTCCGAGAATTTCGTGTGAAAGTACTGAAAGTAAAAGTTGAGAATCTCCAAGTGAAAGGTATATACACACGTTCGCCTTGACATTGACTGATGTTCTTGGGGAATGTGATTAGGGAAAAAATCCTAGGAGTAAACTCCCACCATTCCTTAAATCTAATTTACAATTTAAGAGCTTTGAAATATCTGTTTGTCTTCTTTCAAAGTCAATACTCTTTATTAACTTTCTGTCCGGATGTGTTTGTTCGTTTGTTGTACGTGATGTGGGGGACTCTTGATAAATTCCATAGGGAAATGATTGTAAAGTAAATGCATTGACAACTTTTTCATTTCGCAAATTGCGAAATTTTTTCTGTTTGTTTAAAATATTATAAAAAATTTAGGGACGGAATTTAATGTCTTGTGAGGAAATGAGGAAAACGACCAACTTTAAAGTTTTCTGATTATTTCTTGAAATTAATGAGTGAAGCAAAATAAATCAAGTTTTATAAAAAATGTAAGTTTCAGTTCAAAAATGAGAAAAAAAGTTTTTCACGTACTTTTGAGTGAACTGTATTTGAATAATTGTGACATTTTACTTGGAAAAAGGTTCTCAATCAAATTTGAACATTTTGAATTAATCCCCTTCCAAGTCACGTAGTCAAGGTCTCAGAGTTCAAAATGTTTCGTGTCATCATTTGCTCATGTAAAATTTAGCATTGAAAGTACATACGGAAAAAAACTCAAAGATTAAATGAACTGTCTACGTATTTTTTTTTACTAAGTTTGAAAAATGTTTAACATACAACAAGCTGGAAAAGAATTGGGGTAAACAATCCTGGAGGGAGCTGAAAGTTAATTAGGGAAAGATTTTTTTAATTACTATATCCATCCATGTCAAGAATGTCGGAAGAATGTGTGTCGGAGGAGAAAGCGAAACAAATTCCAGCACTAATTGTCTCCCTGAAGACTTTCTCTCTCTCACTCTCTCTCGAATTACGAACCATCACCACAAGGGTTTTTTACATGATTCACACGCACACACTTTGTCATGACTTATGACTTGAATACAGTTTGCCTATCCTGGAGAAAGGAATTCAGGAGATGATGGAACACTTCTCCACATCATCCATCCATAATCTTTATAATGCCGTTTTATTTATAAAAAATTCCCATTGACGTAATAGAAATTATAATCAAAAAGGAGAAAATAGCTGGAGCTTATTTTAGTCTACTAAATTAGGCCAAAAGAATTTTTATAGTAAAAAACAAACAAAAAACAATAGTTGAACATGCCTGATAGCTTCAATCATCTCGAGACCCATCTTGACACAATTGTCTGCATGGTTGGGTCTGGAAATTGGAAGTCCGGAAACACAATAGTAGCAATCTCCCAGAATTTTGATACGCATACACTGATTTTCCTGGAACAAACAAAAAAAGAAAAATTGTAATTATTAATACACATATGAATAATTGTCTTGTTATTGTTAAAATATAATGAAACGATGTAGAAACTTTCTTTGTTTTATTTTTGAACACACAAACACAATCATTTTTGACAAGTGTCCCAATTCCAAGGGAGTGACAAGTCATGGAGACAAACGTCAAAACAAACAAAATAAAGAGTCAAGGATTAATTGTGTGTGGGTGTGGAATTATGCAAAAAAGTGTGAGAAGTCAATCGAATTAACGCTGGATGTGACTTGACTATAGGAAATAATTGAGGACGGAGCAGCAAGGAAGGAGGGCTAAAAGGAACACCTGGAGTTCTCTTCATCACGTCCCACGAAAATGTGATTTCCCCTAATCATCCCAGAGAACGAGGAACGAAGGGGGAAGATTGCCAAATCATATTTATTATGGGAATAATCAAAATTTTCACATTCAACTTGTTCGTCTATCTTCACTAGATATTCCTGACTCCTTGTTTCATTGTCTTTATTTTTTCAAATATGAAACAAACAATGACTTGTTTATTAATGGAATTAATATTTTGTCAACTCCATTGTCACAACGCATCTTGCCCTAAACTTCTAAGTAATTCAAGGGTTGTACAATTAAATAGTAAAAATCATGGATTATCAATGATAATTTATCATTTCCTTCGTCTTTATTAGCACATCTTGAAAATCAAGGTTGTTTGTTGTGTGGAAAAAAGGAAAAAACCGGTAGCAAAACCAAACCTGGACTTTCTCCCAATAGAATTGAATTCCCTACATGCCCCCTCCTCATTCAATTCCACAAATTATTACATCAACAGAAGAACAGAAGTCATTTTGAAAGCATTGTAATGGAAATATTGGGCCCCCCAATCCACAAAATCATTGTAATACACATTAAACCATCAAATACGCTTGTTCTTTTTTGTCCTCGGAGGACTCTCTCCCTTCTTAGCGCTACCCCAAATTCCAATTCTCAAAAAATATGATGCAATGTTCATGGTAGTCATCCACATTTCACAAAACTACAAATTGTTCAGTAAACAAGTCCAAAATTGAATCATATTTTCAATTTTCAACATCAAAAACCCCATTCTTCTATTTTTGAAAACATTCACACACAAAAAACACGTGACAGCTCCATACATCCTTCTCCTCCTTCCCTCGTCAATCTTTTTCTCTTGTCAATAAAAATGTAACATCTTTTCAACTCCTCCCTCCCCCTCCTCTCCATATTTCTTTTATGGATGAATTATTTTTTTCAAGGCGAGAGAGAAAAGCCCACAGGTGTTTTTGGTTGTTCGTCATATCAAAGGCAGCTTCTTCATATTTAAATATTTCACAAACTAGAGTAGACTCTGGCCCTCATAAAATGCATGTACATTTATTTTTATGTACATCCAGGGATTGATGCATCATAATATCATGTAATGGCTCATCGTAATTTCTAATGGCATGCAACATGAGAGTGGAAACGGAGAGTCGGGTCAGATTTAGATCCCCCCACACACACTCATAATAATCTTGCGTACAAAAGGACTGTAGAAAGAGGAAGAGAATCTTCAACTAACGTTTTACAAACCTCACCAACCTCTCTCTTTCCCTTTCTCTTTACCTCACTCCACAAACAAAATAATTGGACCAGCATGTCATGGAAAATGTAGCGACTCTCTTGAGCTCCCAAACATCCACATCTATCTCCTCATGGTTGCTCAACATTCAAAAATTGTTGAATTTCAAATATCATTCATCTCATCCCGACTCGGCACGTACACACACACACCGTATCTGTACATGCAAACACAAATAACTCGGCAGTTTCTCTCTTTCTCTCTATTAGCAAAAAAATAGCATGTAGAATTTAATGTCAGAATATGAGGAGGAACCTCGTTATTTCGTAACTAGATGCAAAGGAAAAGGAGGAAAGAAACGAAAAAGGGGAGTCTTATCTGCCCACAAGTAGAAAAAACTTCGTTAGAGAGAGAGAGAGAGATGAAGGAGGCGGATGACGAAGGGAGTTACACTGACTCTGAGACAAGAAAAAAATGATTTACGAGACGAGTTTTGCCCACCGGGGTTACCTCACTCTGTCCCCCTCCCCGCCGATATATGCTCTCTAATAATATCAATTGCAAGGAACCGATTCTGACAAAATCTTCAATATTTCCCAAGGATCAAATTTGAAAATGGATTCATATGTGAAGAAGGATCCTCCTCCTTCTTGTGTGTACACCTCCAACTCTGTATATACAATAATGGAGGAGACAAGGAGAGGTTTTCGGGGTCTTCAGTCACAAAGCAAGGATGCATGTGAAACCATGTGAAGATATTGCAGTGTACTGTGTGGTGGGTGTGCTGTACATAAGGACGAAATGAATGGAGGAGCAAGTTCATTAGAGACGTGCAATTCGGAAGATCACATGAAATATGGGATGGTGGTTACATGGAGCCATTTAGGCACGAAGCTAGTGGTGTTCCAATTACAGCCCAAGTACAATGCCACCAGTTCGCAATAATTTATCGATCATCCTTTCCTCCTCTTCCTCCTCCTCCTCAAAATGTGATAAAGTTATCCCAATTTAAACTATCATCAGTGTGTGTGTAGGGGTGGGTGTGTACATATGTGTGTGTGCAGAGTGGGGAGGTGGGTATGTGGATGTGTTCTGGGAAATTTTGTAATATAAACTTTATAAATCCTATGTTGCCTAGAAATCGCTTTTCCACTTCACTTACCATACCAAAAGACTTTTCCTTCCTCCTCTTCCTCCTCCCTCTCCTTCCTATTAGACCACTGTTTGTATTTGATGAATGAGCTGCACGTTCCCTCCGTTTTTCACACACAATTTTTTAACTTATTCCGTCATCAAATCAAAACTACATAAGTGTGTGCGTGTGAATTTGATGACTCAATTTCCGCCTCCCAATTTTAAACTACTCTTCTATTTATACAAAGACCTAAATTAAAGACCTAATTTTCCACTTGACATTCAGGAATTTAATTTGAAATAAATATAGAGCATGACACACTTGTGATAATTGTAAAATACTTTCAAATCACAATTTTGATTCAGTTTTTTTATTCAAAAAACTGAATTATGTAATCCTAATTTTGACTGGGAAGTTGCATAAATTCAAACAAGTGTCACTTCATCCGACTTACTATTTGTATAATTGAATATAAGATCCAAAATCACTTGGAAAATTTATTGAAAAAGTTTGTGTGGTTCAAAAATCATGTTTTTCAAATTTAAATTTTTAAAAAAATGTTGACGACCGAACAGAATATAAATTAGTTGATGTGAATTATTAATTGTTGGCCAACTACGAGTACGTAATTTTTTCTCTCTCTTTGCAGAAAATCCACCAGTCAGCCAGTAAATATTTCAATAAAAATTTATACATTTTTAATATGATCCTGGCTGGGGAAATCGAGTCTAGTTGAGGTAGGAATGGAGAATTATGTGATGATTCATCATCTAACAATTTTAGACTCTGCGTGTAGTGACATATTACAGCGGAACTTTTGACGACATGGCAGGAGTAAGACTTTATAGATTTTTCCCTCAGAAATAATTAAATTACCACAAATTCAATTTGCTGGTAGAGCCCATTTATAAGAGGAAGATGTGAGTGGTAGAGATAGGGAATTTCTTCGCAGAGAAAGAGAGAGAGAAAGAAAGAAAAATTTATGTAAGTCCAAGATCCATGGTTGTATCTAAGGCTTCTAAGGTACTCCAGACAATGAAGAGTCAAAAAGTACGTGAGCTGTTTAATAGAGCGAAAGGGAAGGCTTAATAGGGAGGTTAAACGTTGTGCATTTAACACAAGCCATTGTAAATCATGAAAAACTTTTTTTATACAAAATTCAAGAGCAATTTTGATTACCCTTTGTATGTAACTATGCACATCCCTCACTACACACACACATACACGTATACCAGTCTTCCTCCGGCCATAAATAAGAAACGATAAAGAGGACAAGGATCCATCTCAAAGTTCAAAAACTTTAATATTACCTTACATCATTCATATCTCTCTTGAAAAGGACCATTAATGTCGAACAAGTTTACATACACTTTTCCTTGAAGATAATGTGGGACACGTTTGAGTGACAATAAAAATAAAAAAATAGATAAGAATTTGGAGAAAATTGTTGTAGAAGAGGGAAAGTAAAACTTACTTGAGCAATTTGGTCAAATTTTCCAAAAAGTTGATTCAAAGTCTGGACCAAGTCTGACGCGCTCAGCTTCTCTGACAACGGAGTGAAGTTGACAATGTCCGCGTAGAGAATACTAGAAACAGAAAATACACATAAATGTAAAGAGTGGAAGAGTGAATTTGAATTACTTGGAAAGGAAGTAATGTAATGAGAGTGGAATTTGTTCATGTTTGTGGTCTCCGTATCTAGTCTCATCACGTCAAGAACGACAGATCTGAGACAATTGTCGTTTCCTCAAATATTTAAACAGATGGAGTACAAGAGGAGAGAGTACAGGAGAAAGGAAATGAACAGTTTATCGATTAAATGTCGTCTATAACTTTGAACAAACACTTTGAACACAACAATACTTTACATTTGTAGTAGAACCACACACACAACCCACACGCTACTCTCATATAAAGAAACTTCAAAATTTCTCCTCTCTCTTGAAAGTTCACCAGACCAGAGAATAGACAACTTTTCATTATTCTCTTCTCCTCCTCCTCTTCCCATCTACTCTTTGGAAAAAAACGTTTGCCAAACTGTATTTTGACTTGGGTGTGAATTTGGATATGAGGAGGAGGGAGGAAAAGTGGCAGCTAAGATTTCAACTTTGAAAATTCAAGATTTGACTTTCAATTTGGTTAGACAATCTTGTACAATACATAAGAAACTACACAAGGAAACAATTTGGTAGAGTCATCTTCTTGTATTGTGGTGTCTGTCTTGAGATGGGGAGAGAATATGTTCAAAATAATTGCAAGGAAGAGAGTACAAGTCTCTCTCTCTCTCTTTGGTGTATTGTACAAGTATATAATCTTGAATTAAAGTTCAAGCTTGGTTGAGCTTAATTATGGGAGGATTTATGTCCTGAACTTTAACTCATTCACTGGTTAATTCGAAATGTTTCTTGGCTAAACTGTAAATAATATATGGGACATGTGTGTGTGTGTGTGTTCCACAATTTATAAAGACAGTTTGTTTTAAAAAGTTTTCACTCTTCTCTTTAGCGTTATACTTAATTTAGTACCATTGAAAGAGGAAGAGGAAGAAGAGGAGGAGGAGAAGAAGGTCGATCAAGGTTTTTCTTAAGCTACAAAGCGGATTGCGTTTAGAGAAAGCAATCTACTAAGAGAAAAGAAATCTGTTCTCTGCAAATTTAGAGCTAAAGTGGAAGATGAACTAAAGTTGTGTAACAATCAAAAAAACTTTGATTAGCACACAGAAAACTACTTTTCCCTCATTTTCTTTCTCTAGCATTAATCATGAAGGGATGAAAATCTTATTTTGTGTACATAATTGATAGAAATAGGTAAAGAGGAGAGAAAAATGAGAGAGAAAGTAAATGAAGAGAAAGTTTTTCTCCTCAACATGTGCTCACAACATTGTCAATTAATTATTCCTAACCTTGGATACTGTAAACCCTCAATTGAAACACTTGTATCCAACTACTAGAGGTTGGGTACTCAGGAAACTTATTTTTCAACAAAATTTCTGAATCACAATTTATCTATCCGATTCTCTTACCTCACATTATTATGACGTTGAACATACATCTCATGGAACCGGTTTGTGGCAGCTGGACTCACTTCTTGACAAGCATCTGCCATTTTTAGCATGATACTCCTCTTTACCTGCAAATCCCCCACCCCATTAAAATACATTTTATTCATCCTCCATTATTAATACAGTAAGGATGAGATAAATGTTTAAAAAAGAATGGATGTGACAGGACACAGTGAAAGTGAAAGTAAGGAAGGGGAAAATTCTTGGTCGAAAGTGTAGCGTGTCTATCTCTCTGTGTGTATTATTATTCTGGCTATGACATGCTAATTCACGTTCATTAATCTTGTAGGGGAAACTCATTGCTCAGTTGATACCACAAAGATTTATTTACCCTAGAGAGAAAGAGAGAGACTAGAGTAGGACTGGATCTGTTCTAATGATGATGATTCAATCTTTAGTGGTTCGCTGTACGTGTCTGTGTTTCCCTTATCCAATGTGTGTGTAGTCTCAACTTTTCACATTCCTCACACCTGAGCCCAAAAAAGTTAATATTTTACCATTATAAGGTTCTCGTGGGAGCGACGGACAGATGGACAACTGCTCATCATTGATGAGGGAAAGCAGCAACTTTACATTGTAACTGACTTCATCATTTGCAAGAGAGTCTTATCTTCACTGTCATGACATAGTGTATTAAAATGTGAATCTTAGTGGGTCAACGACTGTACACGTTCATTTTTTACTATTTCAGCTGTTACACTTTTGGATAATCCTACAGTACAACTTTCTCTCCTCTCTGTTAAATTCTTTCCTAGTTCTTTCTATTCAGTTAATGAATACAAATTTGAAGGAAATATGACCCTCGAGAGTAGACGATGTTCAGAGTTGAGCTCAGAGATGTACGCTGAGAGATATGAGGGAGAGCGGCGTGTTCGTTAGAATTAGAAAGTTTAAAAAATATCATACAGTAGTTTATCCTGGTTATCATCCTCTGACGCAACTTTTACTCTCTTTTTTTAACCTTTCCAATATTATCTTTCATTCACGCATTACTTCCTCCTTTAAACT
This sequence comes from Pygmarrhopalites habei, assembly GCA_009870185.1. Taxonomy (NCBI): domain Eukaryota; kingdom Metazoa; phylum Arthropoda; class Collembola; order Symphypleona; family Arrhopalitidae; genus Pygmarrhopalites; species Pygmarrhopalites habei. Next base: position 43,564 of record WJFB01000173.1, on the reverse strand, counting down.
TTTTCTCAACTATTGTCTGACTAACGCAACCCAGTTCAGCCTCATAATAATATTCTTAGCTTACGGAAACTAACTGCGAGTACAAGATTTTTGGATCACTAGTGCAGTAGGCTTAATATAATGTACGACGATCCGGTGATTTATGATGACAAAATGAAATTAAAGTCAAGCATGTGACACTGCAAGTCTGCATCATTTTGTACTCAAAAAATTTTCCACTGTGTTGCACAGAGTTGAGATAATAAAAGTCGTCAATAAATTCACACACAAAATTAAAGATTTATTGGAACCATGGCCCAACTGGCCATAAACCTAATACACAAAGAACAAAACTTGGTAATTGTCTACAGTTCAGATTGTTCCCCAATTTTATTTTTAAAAGCTCAAAAAAGTAAATAAAGTGTATCTGTTCATAGTTTTTGAAACTGATATTCTTGGCACACTTCTTACATTTCTTTCAAAAAAAACCTTGAAGATGATCTTCTTCAAAATTTCAGTCAATATTTTTTTTTCGAAAAATGATAAATGCCTTCAGCTCGTACTTTGTAAAGTTTGGAAAAGTTGAAGATAAAAGTTGAGAGAGAAGGAGAGAAAGAAAAAAAACAGAGCAGTCAAGAGAAAAATCAACATGGATGTATCAGGGGAGCTTTGTGAGTAATATTTAGAGTATACCCAAAGGTGATATTAGCCCGTGCTAAATAAAGAGAGAGAAAGTCGAATTGATATATACACTATTTTCTCTTCTATTTTCAAGGTTTTTTCTCTCTTCTCCTCTTGCTCTCTGTGTGTGGCTTTTACTCCACCCATTTTTGTTTGTCTACCTAGTTAAGAGAAATAAAGGATTTCTTGGGAGACTTTCTCTTTTTTTTCTCTGAGAGTTTAGAAAGCTGAGTGTCTGTGTATGTGCCTCTGTTTCTTTTGCTCTTTGTATGTGTTTGTTTGGGTGAAAATAGCTTTCACCCAGTCTACTTTCATCCAGATAATTTTTGACTCTTTCCCCTTGACATCATTATAAGAACAATGATAGTGGCTGGATGTCTTGATTAAGGAGATGAAAGATTTGTCCTCCTTTTTATAGAGATACACAACTTTCATCTTTCCCACAAATTTTTGGAGTGAGAACATTCAGCATTAGGATTCCATGCTGGGAGGAGAAAGTTTTTTTCCCTTTATTTATCAAATTTTTTTAATGTTAATGTGGTGTGCTCAGCCAACAAGATATTGATCAAGCCTTTAGTGGTGGAGGAAGTTTAATGGGAGACTAAAATGACTGGTAGAAATTAACGAATCTTTCTCTCTCCTCCCTTCCTCTTAAGGAGGTATGCCGTTGAAGATTACGAGCCGAGGAATATGAGGACAATAATCATTTTAAACTTTTACGGATTCTATCTCCCCTGTCCCTGTATGCACGTACACGTACACCCTATCTAGGATAATTGTGGACGGAATGAAACGTCGTTAAGGAAATGTGTACATTTACTCACATCCATACGTATAGGTACAAATGGTGGTGGTGTGGAAGAGGTGGGATTGGATGAGAATTTAATTATATTTGGGAGCAATGAAGGAAGGGCGGAATGGGGGATGAATGGGGAAGAGAGTAATATAACTAATGATTTAAATATACTCTCTCTCTCTTCAAGACATTTCACATTACCTCGGCAGCAATATACGCTGGGATAACTGATAGAAGTAATTGTTCTTGCTGTTCCTTCTCGCACTCTAATTTGACTCGAGATTCCAAGCACGTCTTTGTACCTTTAGATGGGGAGGATGGTGGGGGATAATAACAACAGATTAACTTCAATTAATGTATGGTTATTTTTGTGGTGATGAGTTTACACAGTACACAGCAGTGGAAAATTGAGTACAAAAAAATTATAGTGTCCTAGATTAATGATACCCAAAATTATTTTTCAAAAAAAAATATTTAACTGTCACTCACCATCACAAGTCCGCTTGTGTGCAATTATTGCCATTTGTCGATGGTACATTCCAGAGATGAGACCGGCCAGTAAAAAGGCTCCACTGGCAACCACCTTTAATTAAATAATTCAAAATATTAAGTGAGGGACAGTTTCAAATTAAAATAATTATTAAATGACTCTCTGCACGACGTGAGTATCGTCATCATGCATCCAACAATCGTCCACTTGATGATGAAATTATGACACCATTGCAAGTTATAATCATATTCTAGTTCTCCTTGTCAAACTACAGAGGAAATTTAAGTGGTGTCAGACTTATCAAAAGACTGAACAAGAGGGAGTGTACTATAGTATAGTATGAAGGATGTAGTGATTATTTTTGGGAATAATACAATAAAATCCTTTACATGCCAAAATAAATTGACTTTCAGTTTCATGGACCATTAAAAATGCCTCTTTCCATCTTCTTCTCACAATAAGACTATAAGTAAAACTCGCTACTCTCTCTCTCTCTCCTTCTCCATCCGACTCCAAATTACATTACAGTTCATTTGGCATCATTCTACAGTCATCTCAATTTGAACACAACTTTCTCCCATCGTATTTCTCTCTCTCTTCCTTTTCTTTTAAAATTTGAAATTTGTGGGTCACGTCATAACATCATGTACTAGTAGGGACAAGCATTATGTAAAAATATTTTGAAAACCAGAGAAAAAATCCCATGTAAAGACAGCTAAAGACCATCATCATTTGTATACGATTGAAACAGATTCTCCCTAGTTTGAGGAATGAGTATACAAAATTAAATGATTTTGTAGAGGACAGAGAACTAGTTGTAGTGGAAACATGTGGCATATGTCAGAATAAATTATGAGTTCACATTAAAATCCCAGACACCACTGAGCATTCAAACACGGAGACACACACATAGGCAGAGAGAGAGAGAGAGAGAGAAAGAGAGAGTAGTTATGACCATGAAATATGACTACATAGAGGGACAGAGACAGTCATTAGACTAGTCAACGGAAATCTATTCCGGGGAGAAGAGGAAAAGGGGATGTGAAGATATGAAATGGTACTCCATTTACATCCAGCACACAACGAGCCAACTGTTACACACACACTCTCCCTTTCTCTCTTACACACACACGTATATTCGGTTCTCAATGAACATAAGCCTGTTCGCCCCAAAATGGATGGTTGGGTCTTCAGAGCAGAAGACTAGCCAGAAGCAGAGGTTTTACTCTTTCCCGCGACATCAACCACATCAGCAGTAGTTGTAGTAATAAGAAAAAAAGAAGACGCTGCTCTATTCTCCAAATTTATTCATCATGAAGGGAGAGTACGGTGAAGAGACGGAGAGAGGGAGAGAAAAGAGAGAGTAAGCATAAGGAAAAAGGAAGGGGATGGCTCGTAAAAGAAATAAAAGTTTTCTCTTCTCTTTGCCACGAGCCATAAACTTTAATCGTCTGTCTAATCCTTGGAGAGTCCTTTTCTTTCTTAACCTATTGAATTCAATCTGGAGTTTCTGGATACTCACAAAATGGACCTGATCAACTATGCCAGTAGTAGAACAAGGACGGTGAAAAAAGATGACTAACCCTTTTCCTCTCCTGCTCTTTCTCTTACACAAGTACGTCTTCTGCCTGGCACAGTACATACTGCATATAGGTGTGTATACAGAAGAAGGGGGAAGAAGGGTTTGGAAACAATAGTTAAAATGTTAAAGGTAGGTCCCAGGTACGGAATTGATAAGAATGACTCAGTGAATGGATGACTGCACCCTACTCCCTCCACTTCCTTAATGTCCACAATACTTTCAGCTTCAACAAGTAAAATGAAGACAGTGTTGAGCCGAGAGAAAGCGAGAGAGAAAGAAAATACGATAGACCTAGAAAAGGGACCAAGTGGATCACAATTTCCAGGACAAAGACCTAAACATGAGAGAGAAAGAAAGTGCATCTTTTCTTCTTCTCATCGTTCATCACCATTAAGCATAGGGCATGGGAGCATGGAGAGAGATTAAGTTGGAATAATAATGAAGCTTTCACAAGATTGACAGTTTATTCGTCGACTATCGTCGACTATGCAAGAGTAGTGGCATGAGCACGTGCATCGCACGTACATTAGCCCTGCCAATCCCAATTCCATATTGGACGAGTCAATAGGATAAAGAGGGAAAGGGAGAGAGTGAGAGAAAAAAAATCTAAAATCCCCTTTACAGCCTTTCTCTCTCTCTCCTCCGTCATCCTAAACTTTTCTAGTAGCTAGAATGGTCTTGCTTTCTCCGGTATATTCCCACAAACTCTTCCCTCTCTTGTTTTCTTCTTGAATTTGACTCACCCTACCCACGTCGTTGAAATGGAAGAGCAGCTGATGGCTGATGAAAAGACTTTCTCCTCTCATCCTTTCCCTGCCTATTCTATCTATCTACTCTGAACACAATGGGTTGAACGAAGATCACAGATCTTTCGCAGAGAGTCTCAAAAGCCAGAGTCAGAATCATGCTACATTGAAATGAACTGGAGAGACAGTCGTAACAAACTCTCAGCTCGGAAAAGGTTACACAGGGTATATAAGTCAAGTTGGGATTCTGCTCTTTGGCAAAAAGAGAAAGGTAGAGTCAGTAAACTGTTTCTCCATCACAAGAGCACTGGTACTGGCACTGGCACACATAGATAGTATGTGTGCGTGTTTGTGTCTCTCTTTTCTTTTTGGAAAGTCAAAGTGAGACTGTAGCGTCGGACTAGGCTTTGGTGCCAGGATAGCGTGTCAATACTTTATTGTAGAAATGGGGATGGTATTGAAAAGTCTGGTTTTTGCTGAATCTTTCATATACCTTTCTCTTTCCCATGTACAGGTAAAGTGCATCCACTTTTTATCTCAAGACAACAACAAGTCATACAAATACCAAGGGAAAATATATGTGGAAAACTTTGTACTTGAACTCTTCTATGATTAAGCAATAGTGTGAAGACGTGTGTGTACACGCGGGACAACAAATTGATGTAGGTAGGAGTGAATGGATAAAATAGATCCAAGTATGTGTATAAATTGAGAAACCTTATACAAGTAAAATATTCATTACGAGGAAAGGATGGAGAAATGGAGAGAGAGAGAGAAATGCTTTCCTTTGCATGGCATCTTCCTCGCTTATATGGATACTCAGGCATTGGAAACAAAAAAAGACTGGACTGGACAGGAAGGATCCATTAGGACCTCGTTCTTTGGATTAAAACTACTTTTAAAAGCAATGTTGCATTTGCTTTTCTTTCTTTTCTTTCCCCCCACTTTCTCCTTCTCTTTTCCTTTTCTCTGAGCTTTTGCTCCTTTTACCTTCCTTCCACAAAGTGTACTGTTAATCCACGGGATGTACACATGGTTTTTTCTCATTGCCTTTTTTCCTTTCTCCCGCTCTCTCTCTTTTAAGGAGAATCTCCTTCCTTTGCTGAGTTGCCATTGGGTTGAGCTCTACCATAATTACATTGCCAAAGTGTGTGCAAAGAAAGGGAAAGGAAAGAACTGTGTGGGAGCATCTGGAGTTTCAATCTCATCTTACATCTCTAGATTGAACACATAGACACAGGCGAGATGAGTATTTTTATAAGTATTTTTTGTATAAAAAGTATAAGAGGGAGGAAGAGGAGAAGAAGAAGAGGGGGACTTCCCTCACTCTTACACTTTTTGCTTTTCAAATGACTTAGAGAGTTTAGAGGTAAAAATCTCGTGTCTATACACTGCACTGTGTAGAAGAGAAAAAGAGGTGAGAAACATATTAAAGTCGGCCAACCACCTCTCCGTTTTTTCTCTCTGAGTTATCCATGTGATGAAGGTTGGTTGCCTGGATAAAATGCTGACAGTATAGTTGCCTGACTTTTTCACGTTGAAAAAGTCATCCTGTACACTTTCATTTCACATTGAGAGGGAATTTATAGCACAGTTCTAAATCTCTACTCTTCACTTTGTTCCAAGGACGAAGGATAAAATGGGAGGGGAAAACCCCTCACAAACAAGGATATGAAAATCATGTCCCGTATCTTTTGAAATTGAAAAAAAAACGGGGAAAAAAATTAACGCTGACTCACAACAGAATTTTTTTCTGGAAAATCTATTAGTCAGACAAAAGAAGTGGATTGCAAAAAAAATAAGCCAAGCTCTCTTTTTTCTCTCCCTCTGGGCGAGAGAGTAAAGACAGGAAGCTCATTCCAAAAATCTGGGTTGAAGTCACATACACGCATGCATATCGGAAAAAAATCCGATGATTACAATGGGATGAGACAAAGAAAAGAATGAAATGTACAGATTAATATTTGATGATGATTGTCATCCAACAAAATTGTAGGGTGAAAATACAAATCCACATGCCTTCTCTTTAATACACTCCGACGCCAAGAGAGTATTAAAAGGAGAAAGGATGAAAAAGAGATTCAGTTGGACGCTGTGTCAGAATTTTCCAACACACACCCACACACACGCGTCTATGAATAGCCCATGATCTGGAGTAGAAAAGAGGGAAAGTGAGTTGAAAAAATGTAGCCATGAACATGTCACAAGTAATGTGAACTGACATGGCACGACATGAAGGACACTCTTGCAAAAAAAGAGAGCTGGAGGAGGAGAAAGTCAATGAGACACTAAGGTGAGGTATAAACAAGACAAGGGTACTCAGCGTTCCCAATACATGAGAAGCCAAAAGGAATTTCTCACTTTCTCCCCTCACACTTTCAATGTACAGGAAAATCAGGACGATGGTGAAAAGAACGTAGACTTGACAAGGTGGACTAGATGACAGTCCGAGTGTGCTGATTGTCCATTCAATTTTCATGGAGTGTGTGTGTGTGTAAAAGGGTGAGAGTATGTGTGTGTGTGTGCCAATGCCAATTGCACTTGAATGTCAAAAGGCTCCTTGAGACTCTTGTCAGCACTTGGTTCAAATGTAGTCTTCGTCAAAAAAAATGGTGAACTAACTATTATGTGTAAGTGTGTGTGTATTTCTGCTACTGTCATCCTTCATGTCCTTCACTGTTCGTATAAATCAAAAATATTTTTTCATTTAACTTTATAGTTACACAATGTAAATAGTCCATATGGACGAGTGCACGTCTCAAGGCTGAGGACATTTTGGACATCTTCAACGTTGGCATTCATATTAAATTTCTCTCTCTCTCTCTCTCTCCTTCGATGCTCATCTCTTTCAAGATGCATTCAGCCATTTGGAATTTGACGAAGTCAGGGAAAAAGAGAGAGACTTTCACTACCATCAATGTTTTGTACTTTTGAACAGGGAAAGAAAGAGAGGGAATAAAAAATTAATAATGTTTTTCCACTAGAAGGTTTACAAAAAAAAGTGAAAATACTTTCAGCTTTCTCTAGGCTTTTCATCAAGTTGCTTCTCCTACTCCTTCTGAGATTCCTTCTCGCTTAACTCCTATTTTGAGAGTGAACACCTAGATTTAATTAAGAATTCTTTAACAATTTATTCCAACAGAGTAAACAAGTGTATTTTCAAGGATGAGTAAAAATTTAATTCCTTTCCCCTCAAGTACACACACAGGTAGACAGGGATCCAGTTTTAGCTATTCACTTGGGACTTCAACCAATTTACATGATGATGACCCAACCTTGATTACATATGAAGATTAAATATGTGTAGGGAAAGAAGATTAGAATTTTGAAAATAAAAAATCATTAAAATGCTTGTTCCATTATTTTTGGAACATATGAGAAATGAATTTTTGGGAAAAGAGAGAAAGCTATTTCGAAGAAAATTACTTTCAACAGCTTTCTTTTTCTCTTATAATAAAAGTATAGAAGATATACTGCAAAGTGAAGACCTACATTCTCTATTTTGTGTCCTTATCTTTTTTCCTTAGAACGGACGGATCAACTGGTAGTTTGGCACATGTCACTACCGTCTTTTTTATTACTCTTCCCCTCTTCTCTCCTCCTTTCACTATTATGTGCAAGATACCCATTCAATATTATCAGGTCATTCCTGGAAAAAATTCTTCTTCACCATGTACAATCACAGTCACTGGATCCAGGGAAGAGAAAAGAGAGAGAGAGAAAGTTGGTGAAAATACGAGTAGCTCACAAAAACTGCTTCAAAACTACCCACCTTTCTCCATTTTTCTTCATTGTAGATAAAGTAACGTTGGGACTACAGCATAAAGTTTCCGTAATTTATAAACTGGAAGGTCACTCAATTTTCTTCTTTCTTGAATTACATCCAAAATTTTTATTTCTTGATCAATAAGTCGTGCTGAACATGGACGGATATACAATAAAACCTTTGAATTTTGTATGAGAATTTCAAAACCACCGACTCTGATTACAGTGAATTAAGTTATTGATTCCTTTTTTTCATCGTAAATTCCGAATCAGCATTCTTTTGCTCTTTGTCCCAAATTTTCTCTGAGGTTCAAGAAGAATTTCCGAAATGCTGGTCATACTTTTATTTTGTGTTCATGTGTGCAATTTGTATGGATATGTCGTAGTTATTGAGAAGGAAAAGGAGAAAGGACATAGATAGAATTCAAAATGAAAGTATATCAATTTCTGAAAAAAATTATTATTATTTAAAAAAATCAAATTCGAATGTCACATTCGGAATTTTCGGGGAAATCAGTTCACATGAAAGGCAAGACACAGTGACAGTAATCCTGTGTCAAATGTTGTGTCAAAATAAACTGGATACAGTCTTATGTGCGCCACAAAGAAGTTTCTTCACAATTTCAGGGATATACATTGAAGAGTTTTCTACCAAAAATGTCTTCATTATACGACTGTAATCCGTATAGACATGGATGGAGACTGGGTGTTTGTGTTCTACTTTTCAAAAAAAATCTCTCTGGGATTTCTGATCTCTTTCATTCAATTTACTCGATATACTTTCCCCCGGCTTCTATGTGACAGTCACATTTTTATTTTTTGACCTAACAGGTGCTACAGCTTTCTTCTGAATTGAATCTCTTCACGTTGGGCTAAATATAAAGATCCGCAAATATAAAGATGTATGGAGAGAGAGTGGGATCAAGAGACTGAGTAGAGGGAAAGGGATGCGTGTGTACTTGTATATGTGGCATTCCCCAGGAAAGAAGGATGGAAAATAATCCATTCTATGCTACCTCAACTTGTCAAATTGTAGCGTTAAATTGTGAAATTGCTTTTCTCACTTGAATCATTGAATTCACTCTCGGAGATCGGATTGTCAGGATAAAACTATCCAAAGCTTATTTCTTCTGCGTCCTCCCATCCCATATCTACTCTCTCGCTTCTCTATTTATGTGTGGAAGATTCGAGCTACCTGGAATTTTTGACACAGGTAGGTTGACCATTCACGAGCCTAGAGGCACGTGATGCGATTTGTCATGTTCATCAGTCCAGCTGATTGAGAGCTTAGTGACTGTATTTTATTTCGAAGCATTAAGAATAGGCATGAATCCTTGTAAATATGATCCCTCTTTAAAGAGAAAGCTGCTTTCTCCTTCCCTGAGCTTCTCTGACAAGTGTCCTCCTTCTCATACTTTTTTCAGCTTTTCTATATTGGAGATTCAATATTAAAAAAATTCTGGGAAACCTTTTCTGAGTAACTTTCCTCAGATTTCTTCACGTCAGTTTGTGATAACTCTTTTCCTCTTCACTTTCACTACACTGTACGAAAAGATAGTACAGAAAGAAAGTTGCCAGTTTTTTCCCGGTCCAGAGTTTAGAATTTAATTTCCGTTCAAAGTTTATTCATCAGTAAATATGGCTGCAGATACCACAGAAAAGATTCTTCTTCGTTGTTTCTGAGTCATTTAGACTAAATAAAGACGAAAAAATCTGGACTAAGTGTACAAGCAACATGTTTGACGGACACACTAACAATTTAACCTACAAATGGAATGAAAAGGTGGATGAGAATGGTGAGTAACCAGGAAAATTTTATAAAGGTTCTTCAAGGGTAGTATTATTTTATTTTGCAAAAAGAAAAATAATCGATAAAACAATTCGAGATAAAGAATGAGGAACCTTTCAAAAACCGTATTTATTGTGATGAAAGCCCTGCTGTACATTACACAGTCTTTTTAGGAAAACCCCGAACGGAATATGCAAAAATTTTCTTTTGTCTGTTCAATATGGAATACCTTAGTAAAATGTTGAATTTTGAAAAATTTCAGAACTGCAGTTGAGAACGTGAAGGATTTTATTAAATATTTATGGTGTGCATGCTTGAGAGCTGTTGTGTGTGCGTGTGTATGTATGTAGGTAGGTGTGGGGGGATACGGATTAAAAATGTAGTGAACGTCAATAATTGTACAGCTCCTCCTCCTGTATTCCTACTCCTTGATATACCACACCTCAGTGACTGTGGTGGTGGAGTGTGTGAAAGTGTTTCCACACCCATAAATAAGCAAGAGACAACATCCATAGTAAAATGACACCAGACCAGCCACCATTGCCACCGCGGAAGGCGAAATATAATAGCATTTTCATTAAGGCAAAGCACAGTTCCCCTATGTGTGTAGTTGTACACACTACACATACATTCCATATCCGACTGCACTTATAGGACTACTCCTGGTTTTTATAGGCTGTGAGAAATGTGATGTACATTATATTATGAACATAAACAACGGATGTCAACGCCGATAGAAGGGGACAATGGTGGGAAGTGCTCTCCTGTCCAGTCTCAATGGAAGTCTGGCTCGTAATTGACGTCGTTCTTTTTTTCGAAGAGCACGTGTGTAGTCACACACACTTTTTTCACAAGTTGTGTGGAATTTTGTACTATGTGAGGGTGGGTGAGAGAATGGAAAATTAAACACAGTTTTACGAGTTGCAAAACTCAAATGTGAGTCAGGTTGTAATAATGTATTGAGGAATACTTTAGTGTCTGGAATGTTGATGTAATCCATGCAGTGGTTTGGGAAAATAATTTTTTGTAACAATGGGTTATCCTCTGCGTACAACAACCCAAATGACAACCAAAGGTTATCATGGAGAGAGAGGGTGGATGACAGTCAATAATAAATCAAAGTCAAAAGGAAAGGGAGGACATATTTTTTCAATAAAAATAGCAGTAATTTTCGTAATGACTCGCCAGTTTAATATCTGTTGAAGGTATGTGAAAATAATAGTAAATTCATGGTCATGTAAAATTCTTTGATTTGTGTAGAATACAAATATGAACTTCATATTATGAAGTCAAAACTATTCCAGAAAAATTTGCTTTTATTATTATGAGGTGTACTCATTTAATTATTTAAATATGGAAGAAATTATCAAACTGAAGTCGCAAGATGAATAAAAATTGCTGTGTAACTGCAGCACCTTTTTTAATGAGCCTGTTTTTTTCTTTCGCTTTGATTGTTCTGGAAATATTTATGCAAATTAGTTGTGTAGTATTATGGTGATTAAAACGTGTCAATATTTCGTCTCAAAATTTTCTAAAACCAATTAGTTGTCTTTATTAGTGGTTAAATTCGTCACAGGCCCGACTTCTATCTTTTCCTCAATGACATATCGAAAATCATCCATGCAACCGAAACTAAGTGTGACAGAACCTAATTTTAAAGTTGGTAGAACTTTGTCACAATTTGTAATAATATTATCAATGAAATGAGCCACCTGGTTTGTTCCCTTTCCCATCTTTCGAAACCTCAATCATCATTCTAATACCACACTTAGAAATGTCTGTCACCATAACGAGATCCATGGAATATTACTTATCAAATCATTCAAGTTTCTACTCTCAAACTACAAATTAGGTTGATACTTTGAATGGCACAGAGATGAGATGAGCTCACTCCAAGGAAAACCACGAGGAGTAGAAGTGTAGGAAAACAATGGGACAGGTAGGAGAGACGGAGAAGAAAGATTTGGAGAAAGAAAACTTTCTCCCAGCTGCTCCACTCTGTTGTCATCCACAAGTTTTTTCACTTGATAGAGTAAACACGAAAGTCAGCCCGAATGAATTTGGAAAGGGAGAGAGAGACGAGAGTGCGTATGGGTGAAACTCGCTTTTGCCCTTCTATTCCGAAAAGGAAAGTAAAAGAGAAGACGAGAGGAGGAGGGGGGAGTGGGGAGTGAACTCCTCTTCAAGTCCACCTCGTCAAGCACGTACCGTTTAATTTACCAAAGGAAAGTTGGCAAACTATACACATTTTGTCGAGTTTCTTGCAAATTTTTGAACCCAACTACACATGTCTCATCTATAGTGTGTGTACTGAGTACTGTGTGAGTGTGTCGTATGAAACTACCACTTTACCCTGTTCCGTTCAATTGACGATGATCCAAGTAATCCAATGTTCGTTTCTAACTTTTTTTCTCAGCAACTCCCCTCCTCTTCTATCGACTTGAGAAACCAAAATGTGAAGTCACCAACCATCCAACTCTTCCATACTCTCTCTACTTGGACTGACTTTAAAGTGGAAAAGAGTGTGGAGAACTTTTCTTCTTATCTACAGTCACTACAAAAGATTCTCGATTTATTCCATTAAAGCTTTACAGTCACAAATTTATTGTTACTTTCAATGGTAGATGGTGGTTGGTGATTTTTTTTAAAACTTTGATTTCACAACTCCAGATTTCCAAAAAACATCGACTAGATATTCTAAACTAAAATGGAAAAAACCTAAATAAATAAATAATTTTTTACAAAATCGTGGGATTTGTGGGAACCAAATGCATTGCCAAAATGTGTTTTTTAGTGAGGAAAGTTTTCTAAAATTAGCCATGCCTAATGCCATGAATTGTTTAATGATGGAAAAACTGAAATTATTTAACAAGATGCTCAAAGATGCTCAGAAGTGAGTCAAATTTTTTGAATGATATTTGGTGGTGAGAATATTTTGCATAAATTAAAAGTGATGAATTAGGCTACTTACTTGTCGCACAATATTTTGACGATAGTCATCTGTTAGGAAGGTTGCGAGGAAAATGTGGACAACACCAAGACAAATAGACACAATGATAGCAACAGCTCTAGGGAGGGGCATAATTGTATTTGTGGCGAAGATGAGAAGAAATATAGGGATGACATGATCCGCCGGTCTGGAGGGAGATGAAATATGTGTAGTCACCTTGATAAAAATAAGATAACCACATTAATTATTGAATTACAACAAATTTTTGTACTGATTTTTTCCATTGTGAGACCCCCTTTTTTAAAAAAGATGACAATAAGTTCAACAATGTATTTATTTTGAAAATAAATTGTACTCACAAAAGTAGCCGCGGCCAGTGTCGAGATCACGAGGAGTGACAGACCAATGGAGAGACTTGGTTTTTGAAACACGGGGAATTGACCACCAAAAAATAGAATGATAAATATCAGCAACGTCACCAGTAGAATACACACTTGCGATGTGGAGGAGACAACATCCTAAAAAACATTCAATAGTTTATTTCCAACAACAAAGTTTGGCCAATACATTCATGCACTCCAACTGAAGCACGTCCACCGAATCTGGTCATGAATTATAGAAGAATAAAAAACACTGATGCCTCTCTTTTAAAAAAAATTAGACGGGATTTGTACTTTTATTATTTTTTAAAATTCGTTTCTATTTATCGCGATCCAAATTTTCAGTTCCTTTGGCCCGCACATGCACACAACTAGTGTTTAATTAAGTGTGTGAAAATCCGCAGATTTCCCCACAACTTCATTAACATTTAAAAGCAGCATAAACATTTCAGCATCCCAAAGGTCAAAGAACAGAGGAATTCTGGACTGCTTCGTGTGGACATGTCAATTAGGAAGGAAATGAAACACACACACACGCAATTGACAGGAAGGAGAATAGATTGTGGAGACAGATGAGAGTGAGAGAGAGAGAGAAAAAAAACTTACGTGACCCGAAAGGAAGGCGATTAGGAGGAAAGCGGTGGTGGCGGCAGAGGCGAGGAGTAGAAAACTGAGGAAGAGAGAATGTTGAAGTCGATCCCAGTACGTGACATAGACACTCTCCAAATCTACTGTTTTCTCTTTTTCTTCCATTCTTCGTCCTAATACAGGATGAGGAGGAGGAGGAGGTGGTGGTGGTGGTGGAAGAGGAGACTCCGACAGATGATGATGATCTCTTTCTCTCACAACTTATCTACACAGAGGAGAAAGTAGACAGTGATAATATATTGGAATAGTTTAACTATAAAGTCCTTCATGGTCATGGTAAGCTCTCGAAACTTTTTTTTATTTCAAATCCATCTCATGTGTGTGTGTGCGTACATCTACACACACACACCACATGAGAATAGAATGTGTGTGTACCGGTGTGCCCCGTTCACCTAACCAAAGTCAAACAGAGAGAGTGAAAGATCTTTCCATATGTATCTCCGTGTGTGTGTGTACATCTGTGCATGTAATTCCATAATGTATTAAATAAGGGAAAGGCTGGGAGAAGAGAAGAGAAAGAAGAATACTTTCAAACTTAAATATTTCTTATTCAACTTTGTATTGATCCCCTCAACTTTTTGCACTCATCCTTCTCAATCATCTCCTGTCTTCCCTCCACACAACATGCACACATAGTACACGACCACTAGAACATCAATTCACATATTTTTTATTATTACACAGATGAACACAAATGCTCCTGCTTTCTTCCCAAAGATAGGAGAAAGCAGTACACCAGTCTGTATCCATGGATGTATACTTATACTTTCTCCATTTCTCATCCCAGTCTCGTTGCAGACTGAGAGGAGGTAGCAAAAGAAGAGGAAGAGGCATAAAGCTGAAGTTTTTTACTTCAAAAGAAAATTCCAAATCTGGAGGAAGAGGAGGAAGGAGGAGGTAGCTTTTCTTAACGCATCAAAGAATACCTGCCATGACATTTTCTCTTTGTCCCTTGAATAATACAAAAAAATAAATAGAGAATCTTTAGGATACCAAAGGACGACTATACAATCAGCAGCAGCTCTTCACCAATCCTTGAGCATTGCCTTGTATGTACGTACATTTATATGTACGTGTGTGTGTGTGTGTGTGTGTGGAACACTGACATCATACCCCTCTGCCTCTTTCCTTCCTCCAGTTCCTCCTCCTCCTCCTTTCTCTACTACCCAACTTGACATTTTTGTACGGTAGAACTGAAATAATATAATGCACATTTCTACGTCCCTGACTTTCTTTTTGAGGAAGAGAAAAGGGGAAAAAATAGAAAATTTCTCTCACGACAAACTATACATTTCGACAATAGTGTGTGTTTATGTACACGATTTTCTGTCTCCAGGAATATACAGCTCTAGATTTAGGGCTTTAAAAAATAGCGACCAAAATTTAGTCGTCGTTCTCACATACATTTTTTCCTCTTCCACTCCTTTTTTCCCTACATCTATTTTCTCTTTTTTTTACTCTTTTCCTCCTCCACTTCATCTCTCCTTTGTATTCATTTTCCTCTTCACCTCCCACTTGTAGCGAAATAAATACTTTTTGTCACTCTCTCTTTTTTTATTTTTTTTATTCTATTTATGGTGGTGATGGTGGTGGTGGATGCCGTCAAGGGACTTTTTACAAGTGTGTAGATATATGGAATAAAAGAGAGAGAGAAAAACGTAATTTTATTTGAATTTCCATAATGCTCCACTTCCTTCCTATTCTCCACTTGTTCTTCCTCTCTCTCTCTCTCTCCTGTTCTCCTTCGTCCTCTATTCGTCTTCACTTCTCAGTTTAAGTTGTGTATGCAAATGGTTTGAGAATTTTGAAGCGTTATTTCAATTAGGGATACAGAACATAATTCAACATGTAACGAAAAGAGAGGAGGGATACAAGAGGAAGGATATGAATAAATTCCAACTACATCAAAATCTGCATCCTATGAATGAATGAATCCACGTCCGTCTTGAGTCTTGAACTAGGGTAAAAATAAGAAGAGGAGGAGGAAGACATGGAGACAAAAGTATGAGGATGTCTTACTAATATCTGTATTCACAAACCATTGGAAGCAGTAAAATAGATTTTCCAGGAGGATGACGACACTCTCGAAAGAGAAAATTTTACGAGATCTCCTCTGTGTCTCATACAATACCATAGCATAGCATCTAGACGAGCTTCACGAGAGTTGTACTTGAACAGAAGAGAACGTCACCGTTCATGTTGTAAAGTACCTCTTTTCTGTCTCATGTATGCATGAAGAGTATTGCATGATTCTCCGAGGCATTATCATTCCTCTTTTTGAAATTCGATTATGTTCTCCCTTCGTCATATCGACACTCCAAACCCAAACGTCCCCTCTCCACATAAATGCCTAGCTAGAGCTGCATTAGCCTGTCTACCTACGAGAAGTATCACATGGCTGATGACACAGGGACAGAGAGAGGGAGAAAGGTAGACGGATGAAAATTCCACTCTTTGGAAGAAAGGGATAATTCTTCATGCAATAAATGTATGACTAGCCGCGTATGCCAATGAATCAAATTCAATATAAATTCTCATGCATGCTTTCACACACACACATACACACACGTGGATGTGGGTGGTAGCACGGCTTCTCTCTTCATTCATTCAACATGCTAATTAACGTCAAAACCACGGGACATCTATTTGTGATGGCAGGTTGAACATTTAGCAATCAAATAAGGTGATGGTGTGTGCGGTGTGTGTGTGTGTGGTTTTTCCCACCATGTAGAAAATTGTGGGATTTATATTTGTCATTAAAATGTATCGTTGTACTAATGAATTCCAATCAAGGTATGTAGTATGTACTTTTATAAGTACCTATGTTTATACTTTTACTTTGTGGTATTGAGGCGTAAGTTTTGAAAAAAGTAATCACTCTGTACGGTATGTGGGGTTGTTAGCAAAGAGGAGAAACATAGATATAGTATACTGGGTATTTGGTGCGTACACTGGAATATCAAATAAAAACTTTTCACTTTTGAGAAAGGATTCACAAAATGTGAAATTAAACCGCTAATACCGCACCGCATAACAAGCAGGGATTCACTGACATATTGTACGTGGATTAAAAAGTCATTTGTATTTTTTCCATTAAGAAAATGTGCTATAAAAGGGCTTCAAATCTCTGAGTAGTTATTAGGTGGATGGCAGTAAAAAAATTTATGAGAGCACAAAACATTGTCAACAGAGAAGGAGAAGGGCATGACGTTTGTTTTATTTTACAAAAAAAACATGTTAAAAAAATAGTGGGATCAAATTACACCACCAGGATATTTACAAGTCGTAATAAAAAATGAGAAGAAAATTTTAATATGACATAAGAATGACACACATATGGAGAGAGAGAGAGAGAGACAAGAGTGAAATCTTTTCTCAAAAGCTGACAGACTGAGACGACAGTTGTGCACACGTACAATACATACGGGCGACGGAGAAAAGGAGGAGGAGGATGATGTTCAATTCGAGCATGAAGTACCATCAAGACTCCCTTGATGGTACAAAGAAAGGCAGAATAATTTGATGATACGACTGGAGAAATAGGAGAGAAGAAAGTCAAGAGAGGGAAGGATATTTTTTTATATGACACCACAAAATAATACGAAATCAAGATGAAAGTATAACAACACACAATAGCTCTACACCTACACATGGTGACACACACGCATACATAAGTACAATGTGTGTGCAGCCTGTCTTGCTTGACAATATCATGTACACAGAACAGAGAGAGGAGCTTCAAGAGATGTAAAGTGTGAAGGGAGAAGGCAGTGGATTCTGTGACTTTTTTTTACGTCTGTTTCTTCGTGACAAGGTTAAGCTAGCAATACTCTGTGTGTGTGTGATCTGAGTACTCGCAAAACGTACTACTGCTTCTCCTCATCCTCAACTGTATAAACCATGCTTCATGTACCGTACTAACTCTATTTAAAACCGGACACTGTACTACGTTATCATGATATTCTCAAGAGTTTGGAGTAGGGCAGAATCAAAAAAGAGATTTTAATTGGGTACGTACGGTACGTGTAACACAGTATATTGCATCCAAATGGACTCACGGCTTGCTGGATTAATGAGAGCTTATAGCGGAGAGAGTAGTAGTTTTTGCACACACACACTCCAGTCTAAATCCATGTGGCTGGCTATTCCACACACACCACATTTTCCATTTACTACTACAGATACACGAATCTCTTTGCAACACGAAAAAAGATATAGCCAAGCTTCGTATGTAGGATGACTGGAATAGACGAACACAGAGATTCCGACCAAAGTTTTCAAGTGCATGTTCCAGTAAGTTTCTCTCTCTTGGAACTTGGAGCTCAAGACCGAAGCGAGACAGAGACTTATAACGTGCAGTTCTTCCTCTCTCTCTCTCTCTTATGCAATTATTACTTCTGAGAGCTAAACTTTCGCCACAATTGCCGATTGTAATTGTTCCCAGTAGATTGTGTCTATTATGACGAGGACACGGAAGCCAGGACGTCCAGCTTCCTCAATTTCACGATAAAGAGAGAATTAATCCTCATATTTTATCCTATCCCATTCCATCCCTTCTTTTCAATTTCTTTTGGAGAGGAGAATTTCCTCATTCCTTGTATATCTTCTTCTGTTCCTAATTCCTAGTAAACATGGAGGAGGATATACGGGCGGGGATTGTCACTATGTTACACAATTGAGAAATAATCAATATGCCACTAACATTGTTATTGTCAAAATGGATGGACATGGGATGATTACCAATTTTGTCATAAAATGTCGATTGAAAATTCAACGATGAGTGTTTAAGCTCATTGTAACATTCACTGGGCAAATGGTTTTGTGTGTGTGTGTGTGACAATGGATTATGATCGGCGCGTGGACAATTATGTAAAGTTTTCTTGAACATCCAAAGATTGCTAATAAAATTCATGACAATTTTGTATTTAAATCTCACAACACCATCCTCCTTTGTGTGTGAACATCCTTCACCGCCCAATGTTATTCTTGTACTGCAAAAAATCAACAACAACAAGAGCAAGGCCGCGCGCGTAAACTTTGGTATGTGTTGTGTGTGTTGAATGACACAATCAACTCACAACAAGACCTCAAAGTACATCCTGACTCCCGACGAAACAAAGTTTCAACAAAGTGTTTGTTCAAACAAATTTGACATAGCGTAGTAATTGACCGTTCATTATTATTACTCCACACACGTACACAAGACACTCACTCATATTCTGAACTGCTTGCAAATTCATCAGACAAAAATAGAGAATATTGGATAATTCGAGCTCTCAAAAACGAAATTGGTTTTCTTGGCCACAGTAGTAAAAACAGTTAAATTAAGTTGAAAATTATTTATACATTTATGATATTTTGGCCAAACATGGTGTAAAAATAATGGAATATCGAATACATAAATGTGAGTAAAATTTTATTGATGAAATTTTAATTAAATATGAAAACGAATTGGATCAAACAATTACGTGGACTAACAAAACTCAGATAAAAACCAAGATGAGAAAAATGATGACACTCCACACAATTAAATTGGAAACTACAATTGAGCTCTCACAAAATTACAGGCACTACTGTTGTTGAAACACTACGAGAATAACAAAAGAAAATTATAGGGGGATATAAAACGTGAGCAATTGTCCAGGACTGAAATGTGTGTGTGTGTGTGTGTTTTGTCAACCATCACCAAAGACTCCATCAAAAGTTGGACATTCAGCAAAAAAAACAGAGCGATTAATCTGCTCTAGTTGACACAACACACAACTTTACGCGAACCCTCGTTCCTACAGTCCTTACTAACCTACCATTAAATACACAGTCATCCACACACACACTCGCTCACAGATACACACAGTAGCTCCATGTTCCACACGACACAGATGACGGGCAAGAAAGATAATATTGAGGTAATCATAAAAATTAAACTACTTGTCCCCCACTTCCAATAGCTATAATCAAAAGGACAGGGAGAGAGAGAGAACCCAAGAATTAAAGCCTATCAGTCAACTGTGCAATGCATGGATCATAAAAAAAGAAAAGAGATAAAAATGTCTCACACACTCATACTCACTCTCACAGAAAAGTACAGTAGTGTGTGGAGGAGGAGATGCTGGCATAAATATCCATGAGTCAGTCTTCTCCTCCAATTGCTATGCACACACACAGTGTACACACACACACATCGGTATGTCGTTTCAGCCTGTCCCAAAGTCTGCATGTGATGTCTGTATCAATTCCAGGCTGCTGACAACTCATGACAAGATCTATCATTAAAGTTATGTCCAATCCAGTAAAAATGAATTAATATTATTTTACTCTCTCCCTCTCCTCTTTCTCCTTCTCATTACATATTTTCATAACCATATATCCTCTCTGCTAACCCTGTAATCCTCCAACTGATACAAATAGACCAATCATATAAACACCAGTTAAACTTAAGTATAAACTAATTCAACAACCTCTACAGACTACATTATTTAAACATAACATACAGGGTATACAAATGTTAAGGTAATACTTGTCAATAAGTCCCTGAGTTTTTTTTGATAGAATTCCCGGAGATGTGAAAAAAGGATTTTTCCCATCATCCCACAAAAAAATATAAGAAGGACGGCGCCGATATTTTTGTTTATGGTGATCTCCTTTCCCATAATGTTCCAGTTAGTACGATATGGGTGGACAAATGATTATATTAGAAATTGCTTGAGAAGTCTCTTTTATACACGCACATACTGCTAAACACAAACACGTAGCATGAAATATAAAATAAAGGGAGACTTGGGGATTGTGTTGTGTAGTGTCGTCAAATCTGAGTGTCAGCAGGAAACAGATGAAGAGAGATTTTAGGATGACGATGAGTGAGTGTGGATGATACACACACACGCAGAGAGAGAAGGTAGCAAATGAGTTTTCCTCCTACATCACACACATCTATGTTTGTGACTTGCAAAGAAACAGTCTAGAGATTTTGGAGGACTCCCCTTCCAAGACCAAAAGAGATCAGAGAAAGAGAGAGTTTCATGAAGTAAGAAAGGTGAACAAGGAAACAAAACCATGACTTGACATGTCCACACACAAAACATACTGTTTATTTGTTTCCTTCCTTCAGAGGAAAACATTTTCAATTTATCTTAATCAAAATTCGAATATTAATAGACAAAAACTTTTATCAACTTTCTATCTGGACACACTGAGAAAAACGGTGGACAGACCAAAGGCACATGTGCAATTCAGCTCCATTTTTTCTCTATATTTATAATTGAATTTGAAAGGTTGGAGAATGTTGCTTCACCTAGTAATCAAAATATTTATGTTTGTGTAGGAAGATAAAATTGAAAAGTTAAGGTAATACAAAAACGATGGTCCATTCAATTTTTTCATCCAAAAAATAACACATGCTGGAGAATCAACTTTTTGAGAAAAAAAATTGCGGTGTGCCACACACACAGGTGCTGCACAAGATTACAAATTCATCCTCACAAATTGCACTGGTTTCTTAAAAGCTGGGATGCGAATAAAGAAATCCACTCAAAAAAATAAATCTTAATTGCAAAGCTGACCTTCATAAGAAATATGGGAAATATGTATGTATGGATCCACAGAACTCCTACATAACTCCACAGTAATTGGACTGAACCTTGTGCTCTTGCTATTTGCAAAAAAACTCTATCCTTTTTCACACATCACTGACAATCATTTCAGATAAATCATCACCACATGTGCATAGCAGTAGAGCGTTTTAAACTTCACTCTGCCAGAGTGGTCGAGTGTGATGAACAAGTAATAAAAATAATTTAGATTTCTCCATCTCCTCTCATTCAGCTACATCTGAGACAGACCATTACAATCCATAAATATTTTAGAATAATATTATATTTTGTGTTTATGTGTTTTCAATTTATCCCGAATCGTAGATTTAAGACCTTCTTCTCTTTTATCTGTATGGAATGTATGTATGTTTCATGTCATGAAACATTATGACTCAAATAGCGGGATGTGGAGATAGGTGAACATTTATATAAGATTTATGAGCGGTCAATTGACTAATGTTTTTTTATGTACGATAAAAAAAATGTGTTATTATTTACAAATGTAATCGATTACTCTTTCATTTCTTTCGTTGCCGATAAACATTTTTTTTTGTTTACATACATAATGGAAAATGAAGAACGGGATGAAAAAAAATCCACTTTTTTTCTCTCTCTCCCTAACCACACATGCATGGAGATGGGAAATAATACACTATAAAATGGGATTGTTCATCCATCCATATAATCATATCTTCTTGTTGTTGTCCAATGAGCATTTAATTCAATATAATTTTCCATCACAAGATTTCTTGATGTCTTTCATTTTCATTTCCTTCCTTCTCCTCCTTTTCACTCTCTCGAGTCATTTTATTTCCCTCACGACCTCACTTCTTTGCTCTCCTTTCTCTCTCTCTCTGGTCTTGTGAATGTATCTAGTATCATCCGTGGCTGTGGATGTAGCCTGTGTTTGTGTGCCCAGCATGTGTGCTGCATTATTCAGTTTTCCTCTAGTCTACCACCAAAGCCACTGACAATCTTCCACTCGCCCAATATCATGTCAAATGTCTTGAGCAATAAAGCAGACACACACACACAGAAAGAGAGAGAGAGAAAGGGAACGGAGCTCCCTGTGTATAATTGACTATCTTTTTGTGCCCAATGAATTACCTGAGAATAGGCATTTGACAGCCTCAACTTTTTCCGTTATAAACTGAAATAGAGATGGAGAGGGGAGGGGAGGGGAGGAGAGAGAAAGTTGTGAGCCGACTTTCTCCAGATTTTATTATGAAGAGAAAGAGAGATAGAGAGAGAAATGGGGAAGTTCAAAATGAGAGCTTTTAAGAACCACCTCCTCCGCTTCTTCCTCCTCTTCTTTGTCTCCTTCGACAGAAGGTAGGAAACTCGGCTGAAAAACTCTATTTTTCTCAGGTTATGTCGTTATAAATGGTAACATTCGAGAGTCAGAGGATGTCATACATATAATATAAAGCTATGGTTATGTATGAAGAGAGTCGGAAATCCGACAACCATTTGTAAAAAAAGATTCAATCTTTCATGGGAAAATGTCAATCACAAGTATAAGATACGGGAAATGCATGGAAGTCTACAGAGAAAAGAGACAGGAAAGTTGTACTCCTCTTCCAGACTCTTTCATAAAGAGAATTCAAGGACCTCCAAAACTATGGATCCAGAAAACGAAATTTTTTCATTTCTCTTCTTATATGTGTGTGGCTGTTCCTCTACTCCATGATTGTCAACTTGTTTCGTCCTATCCCTTCAACTTGTATTTTTGCAATTTAAAGTGCTGGGAACCGAAAATACCAAAGAAGCATGGAGAGTGAATTTCTCTTTTTGGTCGCTCAAAAAACCCTGAGCAACAGCCTTTTCATGTTAAAGCTCAAAGTCCTTCAACTATGTATACTGGAGTATGCCTGAGAGAGCAAAAGCAAATGCAGAATTCCACACACCCACACACTGCACAGGTAAAGCCAAAGGTAAGGGGAAACGACGCTACCAGTAGGACAATCTATGATGCTAATTTTCCATTCCTATTTTCTACTTCATACTTTCTCTTTCTCTCTCTTCCCTCAACCAACTTTTTTTTATGGAGCACAAATGCTGGAATAACGAATGTGAATCTTCTCCGTTTGGTACAGTAGCTCTTTCGTCCCTGAATTTTCTCTCTTTCTAAAGGTAAAAGGAGTAAATGTAGAGCTGAAGCACACACACAATTCGACGTTCAGTTCTCGTATTTTGAGCATAGGAGAAAGGAAAAGCGCCGTGCACTCCCGAGATCCACCTGAGACTCGAAAATCCAATTCTCTCCTAACTCCGTCTACATCTCAATTTGATTGACCACCAACCACACAAACATACACACACACACACACACACACACACACACACACACACACACACACACACACATTCATGCACCAGAAGCATATTTAACCAAAACAGTCGTCGTCCAAATACTCGTAACAGTTTTTATGCTTTCTCTCACTATCTTCCCTACTCTCACAAACTATTTACATTCACATCCTCCTCCTCCTCGAGAGTTGGTCGGAGATAAAACTCGTGTAAACTTTTTTTTTCTCCATCATTTCCCTGCTTTTCTACTTCAAATCATGCCATTTGTAGTCCCCCTGCTTAGTCCACACACACAAACCACACACAAGCAATCGTACTCCTCCTCCTCTCCTCTCCTGAAGCTAAAGAGTGCTAACCTAATTTATACAATTTTATCAATCCGTCTCACTCTTTACACACGAGAGCGCTAATGTGGATGGTTAAAGTATAATGGGATGATGTCTTTACGTCCCTTCTAGTGAGTGTGAGTGTGTGAGTATTGAGAGAGAAATATTGGTTGGATTTTTTTCCTTTTGCACAATTCACTCCGATTTACACCTGCTTTTTTTCCAGACAACTCCTGGGAGTGCAGAAACTGTAAGCTGGGAGTCTCATTTTGAGACTGAACTCAAGTCAGCTGTTTGTTGTGGCCTGGAATGTAACTGTAACATATTTCTGGAGGCCCTCTCTCTCATTTTTCCAGGATGTATATTGTTAGACATGCACAAAACGAAACGAAATATATGTACTAATCACACACACACACTTTATGTTTATGTAGTGCAATGGATGATCTGGTGTATTGGTTAAGCTTTCATTTTTTGAGCTATCTTTTGAGGATAACTGACAGTGTTTATGTATAAAAAATTTTGAATAAGCTTGTCGTGTCAATTTTATATTCTAAAAATGAATATAAAATTTTGATGGAAATACCACACACAAATACATTTTTAAGCTGTAAGAAGAGAAGATTAAATACTGCATTGCTCGAGGTTCCTTTACAACTTTACACATGAGTAAGTGTA
Organism: Pygmarrhopalites habei; assembly: GCA_009870185.1. Lineage (NCBI taxonomy): Eukaryota > Metazoa > Arthropoda > Collembola > Symphypleona > Arrhopalitidae > Pygmarrhopalites > Pygmarrhopalites habei. The sequence goes on along the minus strand of WJFB01000173.1, from coordinate 18,855 downwards.
ATTGAAAGTAGGTTACCAATCACACCTCCCACCATCCACCACTTGGACTGTTTATTGTAATCCTTGAGCGAGAGATTTTGATTCAATGTTTGCAAAGATGCAGTCGTTAATAATAGCTAGGAGCATGTTTGCGTTTGTGTGTTGGAGGATCTGTATGTACGATGAGGATATTACAAGACACGTAAGTCCAGTGGTGAAAGGTAAAGGAGAGAGAGAAGATACGACTGTCTGGGTTTGTCTAAAGAACCGTGAAAAAGAATCTTGATTTAAGGTAGGAACCGCTCTCACTCAAAGAAGAGGGAGAGGGAGAACGTATATGAGTTAAGGCCGTGTATAACTTGATTAGACGAGAGAGAGAGAGAGAGAGAGAGAGACTGACTCTTATGTATAAAGTTATTATTAAATATAGGTTAGTCGACAACACCATCACGAAACCACCAACGAATTGAACCACAAATAGGAGGAAGGTCTTACTTAATACAATGTAGACTTCCCAATCTGTTCACTCACAGATAGAGATAGAGGGAAAGACGCACATGTAGGAGATTATTGTGCACACAAAAAATAAACTTTTATATGAGGCAGAGAAGCCCACCTTGTGTGTATGTGTGTGTGTGTGTGCTTTACATTAAAAAAATCTTGCAAATTCTGCATCCTATCCTCCTACATAGTAAGTGTATAAGCTCACTGGGATCTAACTTTGACTTTGACAGAAAAAATATCGAGTGAGAGGAAAAAGTTGGAGAAAATTTTGTTCACAAAAATATTTTGGAATGAAACTGTGTCAATACATAAATTTTGTATATTTTTATGAAGAGAATAAAAAAGAAGAGGAGACGGAGGATAAGTTTGGACTTTCTTTGTGTAATCCTCACTTGATAGCGTCATGTGGACTGTGGCAATAATTTTTGGAAGTGGTTCTTACAGCTGTGAATTTGTGTATTGTGGATTCCATAGGGAAAAGAAAGAAAGGAAGTAAAAGTCGAACACACAGACACAACATTGTACAATGGGCAATACCCAATTATTTACAGACAATTTTCGGATCGAGTGCGTTAAATTTTCTACATATTTACCATCATTCTACATATATTTAGAATTTGGTTCACCAACCATTCAAGAACAATTGGAGTAGGAGTGTAGCAGAGGAAAGACTATTTATTGAAGATCCATGGAGTTGACATGGAATAAAGTAGAATGTAATTTCAATGCTTTCAAATTAAAGGCACAGCATGTGAGTAATGTTGCTAATAGATTTTGTTCTTCCCCAATAAACTCCTCCTCCTTCAAAGTAACATTCTTTTTTCACTAATTTCCTATTCATTCAATTCCAATTAATTACCCTTGGCGCCGCCGTTTCCGAGAGGCAATATAACAAGTTGAGTACATTCACACAATACACCAGACGCACACACACACAGTGTACACAACATTCTCCCCATAGTAATGTACAGATAAAATAGTTCCACTGTACAATCTCCATATATTGACAAAAATCATGAGAAGCACACACACTTTAAGATTCTTCCCTCCTCCTCCAGACTAATTTACATATTATACATATAAAACTTGAATTTTAAATTCAAGAAATGCTCCCTTATATGTAATTATGTGCCATACAAATGACGGCATTAGATTCTCGCAAAGAGAGAGAGAGAGAGAGAAGAGAAGAGGAGGAAAAATTTGCACAATTAATTCCCTCCACAAATACACACAGTCACTCATCCCTTCTCCCTGTGTACAATTAGATGGATAAATTTTCAATTGAATAAAAAATAATAAAAATTTCTTGGTGCTCAGTGCTCAAATATGGAGATTGTACCGTGGAGCTATTTTATCTGTACATTATTATGAGGAGTATGTTGTGTACACTCTGTGTGAACGTACCCAATGATGTTCATGGATTCTTGTAAATAAAGTTGAAAATTAACAACAAAAAAAGTTGTTCTTCAATGTGTATCAACATTCTAATGCGTACTGTGTGCAATTTTCCCAATTTCCTTCTCTTCACACGTGCCCACATGTTTTTCTCAAACGTGTGTGATGATGAACGCGTATGGATGAGAGAGACAACATATCATCCCGAGGAGGAAAAAAAACATATGTGGTTGGTTTGTCAATAAATAATAATACAAGTAACTAATCGTGACTCTGGTGACCAATCTTACTGTCAATAGACCAACCTACCACCACCACCTGCATCCAGAACCTCTGTCCACGCATAAGAATACACACAAGAAAAGTTGATTCATCTGTCCCAATTCATCTCCCTCGTACATACAGTCTTGTATAATAATATTTTTCTTCACACACATTACATGAGTTTATCTTTTTATGTGTACATGATAACCTGTGCATTGTATCACAAACACAAACACCCAATACATACAGTGTACACACAGTGTAAGATATGCCTTGAAGCATTACAGTCTCTCATCGTCAGCTCTCATTTGTTTCTCTTTTAATTTTAAAAATTACACCTTGTGTGTTTGCTGGGTGTACATAGGAGATCTATGGTAATATTTTCTTTAGAACGCGTCATTCTCTCTCTAACTGTTTGGAGACTATAAATAAAGTAGAAGAAAAAAGTGGATTGCTTAGAAATTAGAATATAATGACTAGCGCTGCTCATTTGCCACTAAAAATTTGCATGGGATTCCAAATCCGCCCGTCAACCTTCTTCAAACACAGACGCAGTCTTGGATTAGCAGTCCAAAAATTTGTCCAAGTTTTTTTTCCGTACATGAGAATGAGATCCTCACATCCACAATTTGCTTGTAGGCACGGAGTCAGGTGTGTGTATTGTATGTGTGTGGGCCAATTTGAAGACTCAGGATAAAAGCATGGACTTGTATTATATAATGTGGAGAGACGGTGGAAAGTGCAAATGAAGAATCATCCCTAGCTTCTATTACACATTGTGTATCTATTTCACATCCCATACAACGTGATGTGTAGTGTAGAATAACTAGCCGCAAGGAAATTTGGAGTCAACTTGTTTACTGGTCTATTCTGTTGTGTCGTTGTCGACCTTTGTCTTTCCAGCGAGTGTGATGGATGAATAACTAATTTGATTGACTCATCGTTGTTCTCAGAGATGTTTTTAGCGTTGCTGTATCGTGTACGTGTGAGTGTTGTGATATCCGAGTGTTGTTAAAATTCAAAATTCTCTGAGCCTCGTTTCCCTAAAATTTGGAATTTGTATTTTAATTACTCTTCAGGTAGGCAAGAACAAGTCACACTCCTTCCTGACATGTACACACACACCCTCTCAGGAAAACAAAATATCACCCACTATTTGTAATCTAGTCAAATGTCATTGACGTAAAGACATTGTCTCTCTCTAATGGATGACACACCCCACACACACATAGTACGGAGTGGAGTACACACAAAGATTTAAGTAGGGAATTCATCTGACTGTTTTCCCCACATATCCATACTAAATGACACATTACATCTCTAGGTGTGTGTGTATGTGTTGTAATATTAACCCTAATCCTAATCCGTGCACTGAGAAAAACAAGACCATTACACACAAAGGAAGGATTGCATCATTAGACATTGTCACCGATAATACGATGCTCTCCTCGTCTCTCCTTTGAAATACATAGGAAAATCCATGAGTATTAAAAAAATATTTCCAGCTAGAATAATATTGCTTTTTTGGCTCCTACTGCTATGCTAATATAAACACACACATACATACACTTTTCCATTTAGTCTTTCATTTTGAAGGTAAGGTCGTGATCATGAGTGACCACGCATAAATTGCATAAATGAATTGGCAAAAAAAAATTTGCGTACAGCACAAGTGTGGAAGAGTCTTAAAAGGCTTTAAAGCAGGCACAGACAGAGAGAGAGGTTTGCAAAACCTGTGTGTGTGTGTGCTGAGAGTGTACATGTGTCGACATATAATATCTAATAGTGTTAGTTCACTCGTTCTCTCTCGCTGTCTTCTAAATTGCTCATGACATTAAACATGCTTGAACTTCAACTCTGTTCAAAGACTTGTATCTAATAAATGCTGCAGAGCATAAAACACACACAGAGGAGAGAAGGGGGGCCACAGACTCTATGAAAAAGAGTCATGTTTCAACTTTTAAGACCATACACCATACAGTGAGAGTTGTACATATGTAAGGGGAGGAGGGGGGCCACATCTGATGGTATTAGTATTAATATACCGTTAATTTCCCTCTTCTCTCTCCTTCTTGTCTGTCTGTCTGTTTAGAGAATGATTTGTTTCTAATTTTTCTCCCCCTCCTCATTCTCCCTATGTGTGTGTGTTTGTTTGCAAATTTTTGTAAAACAAGTGAAACGGTCATAAATTACCAAATTATTTATGTACTGAGAGGGAAAATGGAGGATGGGGCACAACAGTGGAGTCTCCTTCTTCATTTTCTATATATTATTATTATTAATGCCAGAAACATGTATGGTTGTAAATTTTGATGGTCCTCTTCCCAAAAAGGATTCTACGTCCATATATGCTGCCCAACTATTTCTCTCTCTCTCTCTTTCTCTTTTTACTAAAAAGAAGAAAAACATGAGTAAAATTCATGTTCTCTCTCGCCTCTCTTTCTCATAATGTGTTCCATCTCTCTTAAAATTCTATTCACTCACTCACTCTCCCTCTCACTCTGTGCAAAAATTAGTAAAGGAACATTTCCATAATCTTGTAACTCTCCAAACATACACACACACAACTCAACTCACCAATCCCATTTAGAATCCATGCCCCTACATTCTCTCTGTCTTTTGTCGTTATTTTTATCTCAATGCTGATCTCATCTTGGTGTTAGTGATTTTCGCCAGTTTTATGTCTCATACTCGATTGCCCATGTAGGAGCGGCGAAGGACCAAGACCAAGAAACCGTGCACGCAATCAGCCATTTCCTCTCTATGGAGAGTCAACTCCACTCCACACACACACAGTATCGCATGTAGAATGGAAATGTATTGGCATAGACACCTCCCAAATAATAATAAACCTAGCCGGTCCACACAGACACATACACGGATATGTACGCTAAATAGAAATACGATTGTACAATATATATGGATATGCAGGAAGGGTGATGTTATTATACACTCCTCCACTACATGTAAGGTCTTGTACATAACACTTACAATAATAGTCCTCATGAAAGTAAAATGAGCTCCTGGGCTCACACACACACTCTCACTCTCTCTCTCTTCATCCTGAGTCTGCGAACCCATAGACTGAAAAACAAGTGGATGTAATGTCATGTAACTTCCCTCCTTCCAGACTTTTGTGAGAAAGAGGAGTAGGAAAAGACACTACACTTATTTATTCAACATTTGAGCTTTCGTAAAAAAACACACACATACACAGTGCGGAGAGAGAGAATGTACTCATTTGACTGGAAATTTAATTCTTGTGTGTTGCTGACAATTTTTAGTCAATAGTCGATAGAAATGGAAGACTTGTGTGTGTGTGTGTGTGTGAGGATGATTGATTCTTTTCGATGCTGATTTTTTTGGAGAAATGACCTTACCTCCCTCAATGCCTGTTTTAGTCAGTAACCTGTGTACAGGATGACGTGCCCACACACATTTACATTGTCGCGAGTGCAGAGTGAGTAAAAGAGAAATCAATCACTTGGTCTGTCAAACTTCTGACGGACTTCAGAAATAGTCATAAATTAGTTAATCCTTGATCAGAAAACTATGGTAATCTTTTAAAATAAAGCTTGATTATGTTTGTGGCTAGGAAAAAAAGAAAATGTGCCTGACATGTGTGACATATGAAATGGGATAAAAAATGATAATTCCTCCTCCCTTCCCCCTCTGTTTTTTTCGGTGCAGTCAAAGTTGAAGTTTTATGAATCCAGACACACACACGCACACTAACAAGCACAGGGAGACATACACAAGGCCTTGTGTAAACGTTATTTATTCACCTTCTGATTAAAAAAGTAAAGGAAAAAGATGCCGCTATTATTTATGTTATTGCCCAATCTCCCCTTCTTCTTCCTTTTCCTCCTCATCCTCCACACACACAGGCAACATAGACAAGGGGTAAATGGTCACATGTCAACTGAATCAACAATAAGTGAGTGTCCTCGTGAACAAAAGCCTGATTTACCAGGTAATGTGATGATTACTAATAATGATGATTGTTTGGACGACAGGAAAAGGAAAAACAAAACTTCTTTATGAAATTGTTTTTAAAAGCCATGGAATGAAATCGGCTGTCAAAAAGAAATAAAGTTTATTTGGAAAGGTTGTGTGGTACATCACACACACACTCAAGAAATAACACTCAAATTGAATTAAAAGAAAATCGTTGGGAAAAGAGGACATGTGAACTTATCTCCTTTCCTATCTCTCCACGTTTTTCTCCACATTTTTGTACACAGTTTGTCATGTTCACAGGCCGTCCCGTCTGACTAAGTATAAACTATTTTTGAACAAAATCTAACTTTTGTCGTTCAAAAACCTCAACTTGTCTATTTCGAGATGATCCGTAGGAAGAAAGGAAGACACGGCATATAAATTTTCCCCCACCATGAAAAAAATAGGGTTAATTAATATTCTATCTCTCGAAACTTGGAACACACATTCAACCAGTCCTCATTTATATTGTAGACATATTGTAGACACACGCCTTCAGAGAGAGAGTGTCATTCGTCTTCCTTCATATAACACTCAATATGATGTGTGGATTGTGTAACGAAAATAGTGTGTTAGTTGCATATGCACAATTTTCAGTTGTGCTTGCTTGTCTGTGACACACTGTTCTACTGTTCAACATGAATCTTTAGTATTTTGGAACGTCCCCATCCACAATCCATACACACTCACTCACTCTCACACGCACACACGCTGACACACATGGAGCATGGTGGTGAGGGAGGGGGAGAGTGAAAAGAAGGGAAATAGAGGACAAGAGCATTTGACAAAACAAATGGTTGCCCTTGCAAAGACCAAATTTTATTTTGGTATCAAGGTCTACACGAGATTTAGTCAGTGTCAGTGAATTGGTAACTGGGCAAAGGACCAAATTCTACCACCACACCACACCAACCAACTCATCTCCACACACACACACTGTGTATGTGTGTGTGTGTGATACACTTGTCCTAATAGCTAAAGAGGCTCACTTCTTAATCCTCAATCTAATGCAATGACAAGGACTCCCTCTCAAACTCACACTCCCTCTCTCACATCATATTACATTCGATGGTAATCTTCCTCCTGAAATAATATAAAAATCGAGTATACATTTACATCAATGTATTTAACCATGTCATATTTTGATCAGAGACAAGAGGGAGAGAAAAAATGTTTTTATTTTTCACCCTAAAAATTGTTTCACCCAGACACATCAGTCACTTCAATTTTAGAATTTCATACACCACACACTATGTACACGCCTTCCTTGTGTAGGTAGACTTCTTTTGATGAACAAGACATCAAAATGAAACGATTTGGGCCCCTGTCAAAACTACATTTGAGTGTCTATTAAAGAGCTGACGGGTGAGGGAAATAAAACAACATTCACCATCGTCGTTCTTCTCCCTCTTCTCTCTCTCTCTCTCATGCACAAAGCTTGTTCCATTTTCCCGAGGATTCCCTCCTATACTCTGTTCATATACAATGTGTCTGTAGTTGTGACTGTTACTGTTACTGATGCTGACGCTACGACTGTATAAACATGGTGAATGATGTTTAAAAAACCGTCGTGGCAAGCCAATAAGGGCAAGTTCAGACTCGCTCTCTCTCTCTTTTGTATCCAAGTAGACACCCATAAAGAATACGTATATGTAATCTATGAAAGATATTTACATGGGCCAAATGTAAACTTGAAACTACTTACTATATATACTTGACTAAATAAAATGAAATCATTTGTTTACGCGTAACTACCCATCTCCCACATCCAATACAGTACACTTTACACAATGGCAAGTGTGTGTGTGTGTGTTGGGCCAACTATCCCGTCTCAACACATACATCTCATTTCCTCAGACCCACATGGTCGCTGAGCTGAACTCTCTTTGACACACACACAGTACACCATGAGGTAACCAGAGTTTTTCATCTTTGTTGTTGTTCTGATCATCATTCAACACATCACGGACGAGAGAAAAAAACCAAAAATCATATTCAGAGCTAAGAGATGAGAATAAAGGCTTCCAGTCACATGATTTCCATGTTGTACATACCTATGTGTGTGTGCATGTGTAAAGAATGAGAATGTGTTGTGACGGGGATGTACTACAAATTTTCAATAAAATGTGAATTGACTCAACAACCCGATCCACACACACACAAACAAGCATGCTCATAATGCTCCATCTTTTTTTGAGAGAAGATTATTGTATCAATTTCCCTACAGACATTCCACGACCGTGGCCGTACAGTGCAAGGCTTTCAGAAGAATAGCAATGGTAATGCCAGTCCATACAGAAAATTGTATAACGTCTTCTTCTCCTCCTCCTCACCATATCCATACCCGTATACATTTCTTTAGAGCTGAGACCACACCACCACCACCAGCAGTACTGACTTGTGTGTGTGTGTGTGTGTGGCGTCAAGATGCAACAAGTTGCAACAACAATGTGTAAAATTGCAAAACCCTAGTCGCCTCTCTCTCTCTCTCTTCTCTTTCCAGAGCTCAGCTTACTTTCCTATCCCTTGTGTGTGTGTATGTGTGTGTATGTGTGTGTTGTCGAATGCATCTACATTCACCAGCCAGCTTTGGCATCTCCTTTGAAGAGTGATCTGGGTGTGTGTGTCAATTGCACCGCACAGTCTCCCTATTTTATGCACGTTGTGTGCTGATGTGTGTGTGTGTGTTTTCGATGAGGAAAGAAAATGTGACGGTATGCGAATGTCAACGTCAAACGTTTTTTATTTTGTTTTAAATGTTCCTATGTTTAGTGACAAGGACAAACAGAGTGACAGTAAACTGGATTCCTCCTTCTATGTAGTACTAATTAGGTTCCTTCAAAATTTTGATGACGGTTAATTAATCCTTGTTTTACCCAATGTAATTTATTACTTGTACAACATGAGTTAAATACGTACATGGGATGGAAGGAGGGAGTGGGGAAAGGAGGGAGAGCAAAAATCATTTTGCAAGTTAAAAAATTTGATGCATGGTGTCCTGTCCAGACATGACAATAAAATTTGTGTGAGGGATGGAATGCTGCATTAGGAAATTATGGGTAAATTCATATTATTGGATTGGTAGCCAAGTATGGAATAATTTATTTGGTGGATGGATGAGAGACATTTTAGACTGACAAGGAATAATGGATAATGGGGTAGAAAATAGAAATATTTTGACAAAAGAAAATTCCACACACAAAGAGAATTAGATCAGGTGTGAAAAAGCTAACAAGCCACGCACACACACTTCCTCTTCCACCCGACACACACAGTCACCCCTGGAAATATTGGCAAAGAAAAAAATGTTAGCGATGCCCTATTGAAAGTCTTGTGCGAAAATTTATGATATAATATCAGACTGGGTGTGTGTGTGTTTGTGTGGTGGGTTGAGAATAATGGTGGACAAATATCTTGTGTATAAAAGAGGGAGAAAGAGAATGTATTGTACAACAGTACAGGAGGAATACAAGGAGAAAAGGAGGGAGAAGGGAAAAAAGTCTAGGCAACAAAAGGAGACTCGACAGTAGTAAGATGGATGCTCTCATCAAATTTTTATAGATTCAATAACGATAATCCTTAAACCTTGTGTTGGTCTCATACACTATATTGTTACCAAATCTACTGATGTCTTCCATGGAACTGTGTAACTTTGTGTGTGTGTGGCTGAGCAGACCAAATGAAATATAAAAATTGGGAACCGTTCTTAATGTTCTTTTTACATCTCTCATAATACTTTTAGTGGTGGTGTTCCCAATATCAAGTATGTACGACACTCCGCGTATTGGGAAGGATATGGATCTTTAAGTAATGAGCTAATAATAGATGTGAAGATGCGTAGAAAATATGTAACAAGTTGATTTCTATTGTAAATAATTATATTACGATCAGAGTTAACTGCACCAGTTTAACTACACACACAACACATTCGAAGATGTGGGCAAGGAACAGACGGTCATGTATAAACGCACCAACATCTTTATCCTCTGGCCTCTTTATACAAATGTAGGAATACTGGTCAAAATGGAGGGAAACCACGGCAGAGTGTGAATCATAAATCATAAAACTGTACATTCCTGTCCTTGACACACACTCATACCCACTCTTTCCTTTCATATGGTTTTGATATCACAATTAAAATCATGTATATGATCACAGCATACGAAATCAAGATTGCCAAAAAAAATAATGCAAAGAATTTTTCATGAAATTCCTTCCTCAGTTGGAAGGTCAAAGCTTCAAAGTTGTAAATTCTCAAATTTCTCTTTCTCTCTATTTTTCTCGATTGTATATATGTGTGTGGATTTTTTGTGATGAAATTCCACAACTCCAGCCTAGCCTAGCAACACACACACAGTACACACACACACGAGAGAGAGAGAGACAATACACAAACACCAGGACATACATTAAAAAATTCTTTGCATCACAAATATCTGACCAACTTTTCAAGAGTGTACATTGATCCAGCCGTCGACTATGAATTTAATTAAAAGTTCAATCACTCTGTGTGTGTTGTGTGTGTGGATATCTCCCTACCCCTCTGCCGCCAGTGTCTCTCACAAGACTTATTCGTGGAGCCTCATAACAAAAGGAAGTCCAATCATAAATCTAGTTCTTATATGGCCATGACTCATCGTACGAAGATGGAGGGAGTGAGAACAGTGGCTAAATCAGTCAAAACGAATGTATTGTACAATGTGTGTGTGTGGATCAATAATGAAGACACAAGGATTAAATTGTCTATTTAAAAAATAATGAACAAGACAACAGAGGAATAAGAAACATGTTGTACAGGAGCCAAAAAAGTTGTTCATGTCTATTTTGTATTATAAAAGTTTGCATCCCCTTATCCCCTTCTTTTCCCATCCTCCTTGTCTCAAAGATCAGATTCATATTTTGTAGACTGAGGTACTTGTGTGTCTGAAACACACACACACAGAAGTCATATTAATTACAACTTGCTTATTTCACACACAGTGTATTTGATTGACATTTATTAGTTCACAATATGTACATTGATTTTTACATTGTAAGTGTATTTCTGTAGTACCAGAAGAATTATATTGTACTAGTCTGATCTTTGACTACTTAGTAGTACCACTACTACTGCCTGGTGAAGTCGATCAAAAAGGATTTTTGTGTGAAGTCTCTCTCTCTCTCGTACGGACAAATTGTGAGCCGACGTCACATAACAAAAAGTCATTTTAGACAGATTTATTACGGACCATATACGAAAATGATAATACAGGACGTGAAGTACATTTAGTCATGCCTATTTGAACACACACACACACACTAAGAGAGAGACAGAGAGATGGAGAGGTAGAAAAAGAACCGGCCGACTACCGGCAGCTCACTTTCAATATTAAAAACCTGAGAATTAAAAATTTGCGTAGAACGTCGAGACGAACAAATGGCTGATAATTTTCAATCTTAACTAGTGTTTTTTGGCGAACAGAAATACGTACATTTGTGTGTATGTGTGTGTGTAATACGGATACAGAAGAGCTTTTGCTCTACAGCCAGGAGCAAAATGAATAAATGAAGTAGATATGTTTCTCATCAGTCTCATCAATTAATTATTTATTCCCACCTTCCCTACCTTCAGATTTGTTAATCAAATTCTTTTCACACTCTTCTCTCTCTCTCTCTCGCTCGTTCGTTCGTTCTACAAGTCAAGGTGAAGCTTCATCAGCACAGTGTTCATGCGACCATGTGAATCAAAAATTGAGTGAATAATAGACATACACAGACACACACCAAACGAAAAAGAGAAGCATCATCATTATCTTATCCCAGAGTATTCCTTTACATACGTACACACAGCACAACACACACACACATACCTATACGTGTGAGTGTGTGTGAGTGTCGGCAGACACACATTTGCAAATCTCGAGAGTTCCACTCCACATTTGAGTCATTCTCACCATCGTCAAAATTTATTATGAGAGAGAGAGAGTTTATTTTAATACTTTCATCTACATCTACTCTCGTCTCTCTCGCCGTACCTTACTCTAGTACATATTTCTCATTTCTCCCTTCTTCCGCCATCCAACTGGATGCGAATATTATTTTTTGCACACTTCTTTTTTGTCTCTATGAAGACTGAAGAAGAGGTTGTGTCATATATATTTTAAAATATTTAAACAGACGAAAATGTAAGGTTGTCCTCCTCTTCACCTCCCATTAAATCTATCCATTTGTCTGTTCATAATACCAATATATCAATCACAGGTATCCACGAGAGGGAGATTTATGAAGGGATTTAATGTATGAGCTTTTTAAACTGTTATATCATCACTCTCTAAACTAAGTTACTGTCTACGCAACATTGTATGTGAGTTATGTGGCTGGCTACTACAATCGTCCCCGTCGTCGTTATTCCACTCTCATTGTATTAGTGAATGTCTATTAGAGTGGAATATTAGTGTGGTTTGAGGAAGATGAGTGTGTGTGTGTGTGTCCTGACTTGGTGCAATGGAATTATCACGAAAAGTGAAGAGAGACGTGCATTGATACACATAACTGACAGTCAGAGTACCAAGAGAGCGAGCGAGAGAGAACTCAGTTCAGATCAAGGGCTAATGATTAACATTTGGATAACATGCATTCCAACATTATGAACGGACAGGGAGAGAGAGAGAGAGAGAATCGCGGATGGAAGACTTGCATGACATTGAAAATTGGAATAATATTCTTTCGACTACTGAACGGCGTTTTGGAAATATTATTATTATCATTATTGATACTCAAAAAAGATCGTAAAAATTAGAGCATGAACCACCACTCACACATATCACACACACACACACTCACTCTCACTCATTCCCTCTCTTTTTGTACGTCACCAGTGGAGAAGAGAGGAGACAGACAGGGAGAGAATCCATTTTTTATTTCCTTTTTTGTACTGGACATGTGATGATGAAGGATAGACATATCTCCACATCCTCTCAATTATTTCCTCTCCCTCACACACACACACACACCGGCACACACACTATCTCTTCGCTCTTGTGAGCCATTGGATGTTACATTAATTTGAAAAGCAATTCAAAGACAAATCAAATTTCTATGCCAATTATTAACCTTAGTCTCGTACATAATATATTGTAATATGGTCACACACACACATACACACGCAGAGAGAGATTATGCCTGGTGTGTATTGCGTTACTCTGGTGAGAGAAAGAAAGAGAAAAAAACAAGTCTCATAAATCTGAAGGTTTCAATGTAATATGTACAGTCGTAACGTTGTTGTCCTGTGTGTCATGATTTATATAAGTGAGTTTAACTCTCGATCAAAATTCTGTTTAGCTTTTTACTGTCATCGAAAAATCCCTTCTCAGAGGTTTTTATAGGAATGGAAGGAGGGGAAGGGGAGAGGAGACTAGGAGACGAGACCATGGATCACGATAAACATTTGACAGTGTTGTAATGATAGATAGTACATACAGAGAGAGAGAGAAAGACACACACACACACGTAACATTATTGTGGACATGATTCTTCATTTGTGCATTCACCAACAACAAGACGTCACACACGTAATATTTATGACTCTGTCCTCTGTCACAGCACATGTGTGTGTGTGTGTGTATGTAAAGTCAGAGTGGAGGAAGTTTGCTATTTCTAATTAAGACTATAATTACTCAAGCGAGTGTACAACCATCAACTTACAGTCATTACAGACCAAATGATATGTAGAGAGGAAAAGTGTGTCTGTGTACTTGTGTGCCGTGTGTTTGTGTGTGTGCAAGTACAAGTTTGTTGGATGACGACTCACAATTTATCTAATGGAAACCGTTCAGCCTCCACACTACACAAAACAAAGTCATAATCCTCCTTCCCTCCCTCCGTCGTAATCTGTTATGAATGGGATCTCTAAATTGAGACAAAGATACTCCCTGTACAATCTGACTGACTGACTGACAGGTTTTGTTTAAAATTGTGTTGTCCTCATCTCCTCCCTTTTCCCTGACGGACAATCCACACACACACCAGTGCAGGGTGTCATATGACCCTATATTTATTCAAAGTCTAGTCAAGTCCAAAGAGTGAGCCTGTTCGTGTCTGTTTTCAGAACAATTGAGTCTCTCATACACTTTTACATGGATTGTCAAAGCATTCATTTATCTCAATTGTAGTACTGGGATCAGTTGGAAAATAAATATCCCAAGAATTTAGAACGGTATTGTAAAAACAGTCGAATATTTTTTTATCATTCTCAATTTTGAAGATGTTCTCATTGGATTAAGAATCTTATTATGTGAAAGCATCAAATTTTTTACGTTGACACAAATTTCACCTGTGGATTCGTACAAAAAAAAAAGTTCAACCGTGAGTATCTTTTTTTTAGAAAAAAATAATTTTCGTACAATTTTTTAAGAGAAATGTACGCAAAAAAAATATATAAATTAGCCTAACCAGATTTGCCATTCCGATCTGTATTAGCAAAACCAAAATGGATTCGTTCCTACGTATAGTACTACCCCACGTGTGTGTTGTGTGTGTCAAATTATTATTATTATTGAATACCATCAAAATCCCCATTAAATAATAACAAAGATTATGTAAATTGACAGCTTGTACACACCCTTGTACATCATTCATCCCAAATAATATTCCCTCTCCATTGACATGGCAAACGACATCCTTTGCAAAAATCCATGTACATCACTCTAATACTCTGTTCATAATACACAGTCAAACTAATTCCGCTTCTCACCGGCCCGAACCAACCTCACTTTACTCACGACTATTCCTCCTCCTCCACAAAATTGTATCATGTGCTAAATAATTTCAATTGAATTAAATCCTGAACTGTATTAATATTTATGTAATTCCCTCCCTCCCTAGGTCCAAGTCCATATATAGACCTTCACACACAAAAAATTCATTTTCTCCCTTCATACCTAACTACAAATCCCAGTTTAAAATATTATTAGACACAAAAAAAAATTGACGTACCTTTGACGTGCAAGAATTATTTTCTTCCCTTTCTCACATCAACGTCACAATGTCCACTTTACACAAATGAAGATTAGCAGATCATCATCAAAATTCACATTTTTCTTTCCTTCTCTTTCCCCTTATTTATGTGATTTGCAAATCCTCGAGAGTACCACACTCACCCCACACACACGCACAGCACTTGAGGATTATAATCAAAATATATATAACGGTTGTTGTTCACAGGAAAAATTATTTTATACATCCATCACTTCAAAGTTCAGCAGAAAAATTGATGAAAGGAAGAAAGAAATTGGATAGAAACAGATCACACACACTCTCTTTCTCACACACACACACAACTCGGGTGACCACAACTTGTTGTACAAATAGATTTAGAATTATTTCCTTGTGTATGTGGAGAGGAGGGATATCAAGTCTTGATTGAGTGCCGTCACTCAACACACAGCTATCAATAAACTAGAGATGTGGATATTTTTTGGGTGGGCCGGTGGACAACTACACGAGATCAAGAAGAGTAGAAGAAAAAAAAAGAGAGAAGAAGGAGAGGGAAAACGTGTGTGTGATTGTACGCGTTTCGGCGAGAGAGACAACGGAGTTGGATACCATCACTAGCGGAAACTCACAAGGAACTGACTTTCCTACTCAGCTCAAGCCTCATTCTATAAGGAAGGGCAGCGTTAGAATCCTGTGCCAACAGTCAGCCACACACACACACAAACACATTGCATCAATGCTTGTGAGTGAGAGAGTGTGTGCCTCGACTCATATATAGAGCAGCAGAGAGTTGAGTGCATGTATGATTATAATGATCAGAGAGCATTCATCTCCTCGTTTATTCCTCACTCTCACTCATTCACTCTCCTTCTTTAACTCATATTGAAAAGACGGTCCTCCTCCTCCCCCACAAGTGCTCAGCCGTTACTCCTCATAAAATGGCAAAAATTCCCTGGAACTCCACACCCGAGTCTTTCTCTCTCTCTCTCTCTCTCTCTCTTCGAAAAGCGAGTGACATGGCGGAACGGATCCAATCAATGATTTCTTATTATTTTTTCAATTTAATGAAACTCCAGTTTTATCCTCTTCCTTTCTGCCACCCTGACGTTAAAGTGATATATGCATCATTATGAAGGATGTTTGTAGTAAAAGAAAACAACTTGTTGGGACTTGAGAAATGACTAGAGTCCAATTTTGAAGGTTTTTTGGGTGATAAAGTTTGTAAGGGATGGGAAGGAAACTGTTTTTATCAAAACGAGTCGAATTGGATTTAATTTTTCGAATGAGGGAAGGCTTCGTCTGTACGTTATTGTGTGGATGTGCGTGCGGGCAATAATTATTTTGTGGAGATGGGGAGGGATAGAGTGAGGATGCAATCGAGTAGAGGTAGAAAGGGGAATGCAAATAAGTTTATGGTGTGCACAATAAAAGCTCAGAGATTTACTTGTGCAGTTCATATAGGAAAAAGAGGAAGGAAGAGAGAGAGAGAATTCCATTATAGAATTCCCAAAAGATACGAATTAGCGAAAATGTGGCTGGGAGGATTGCAGAGTTTGCATTACAAGTGCGTGTGTGTGTATGTTTTTATGAGTGTGTGTGTATGAATAGATTCCACCAAAAACAGGATTAACAGGACAGTTTGAGGGGCACACAGAGGAATGTTTATGTAGATACATGTTTGTTATTTTGTTTATTACTCTGAGTCTGAATGTAAACCACAATGTCATTTTAGATTAACAAAGTAAAACTAATTATTCAATTTCCAAAATTTTGGATTTTCGACTGGTCATGTCCGTTTCTCAAAACCAAAACTATTTTGGAATTCTATTTTATTTTATTGATTGTAATCTCGTCTTCACTGTGTGTGTTTTCGGGTGAGACAGTGTTGGAGAAACAGATTCTCATATTTTGGATTCTGTCTGGACTGACAAGAGGATTCACTTCAATTTTGTGCGCAACTTCGTTGATGGATGAGGAGGACACAAGACGTATAAATCATTGTCGTATAAATTTTCCACATTCTAAATACTCACACAGAATCGGTGAGAAGTGAACAAATGCTTTGATTCAAAGGCAAACATTATTTTAAAAAATACTTTTTGTAATTATGTTGTTCAAAAATTTTTACAGCCCACAATTAAAGACAATAATTCTAACAAGGACAAATTTTTGTCTACAGAAAGATGGGTCAAGTGTAGGTCAAGTGTAATATGTTAAATACACATTGCACAATCCGGTACACATTTGTCGTACATTTATCATGAAAATCGAGTCACGATCACTCATCTCTCATATGCATCTCTCATATATCCTTACTTTAAAATTGACAGCTGTCACTCACACGCAATAACATGTGAAGAATTTCGTTTGTAGTATGTAGTAATAAATTTCCTGTTAAATCATAAAAATTAT
The DNA here is from genome assembly GCA_009870185.1 of Pygmarrhopalites habei. NCBI lineage: Eukaryota > Metazoa > Arthropoda > Collembola > Symphypleona > Arrhopalitidae > Pygmarrhopalites > Pygmarrhopalites habei. Next base: position 1,329 of record WJFB01000173.1, on the reverse strand, counting down.
TTTTCGAAATTTGATATGCCTTTGACAAAGACAACCGTGGAAACCACACACTCACACACACACACAATAAGTGATATGTACTTCTAACATTTTTATATCAAACCTATACAGGCTTTTAAAATTAATTCGAGGGATCCCTTCATTTTGAAGATAGGAATTTGATCAACGGGTTAAATCAAATGCTCAAAAATGTTATATAGGAAGATGACCCTTCCACGCACACCAAAGAAAATATGAACATTTTTTTGAGAAATGTCTCTCACTACTTTTATCTACGTTCTACGTCTCCCACATTATTGATTTGTCATAGTTTTATATTGGCACATCAAACAGGGAGGGTAGCGTAGCTTTAGAATTTTAACATAGCCATGTAGCTTTCCCTAAGTATATATTTATGGTCTGATGACAGTATCATGTGTAATTGAATCTATTGGAGGATGTGATATACCTGACTGAAGGTATTATATTGTCCTTCTGGAATTTAAGGTATCATGAATCATGGAAAGATAAATGTGTTTGAGGACACGACGCAACCGGTAAAATTGTATGGAACAATTAAACTGCGGAAACTCGTAAAATGTATTTATGTTCAGGGAGATACCTCAGCTTTTACCTTAACTATATATTATTTTCTCGTGGGACTGTTAAATAATTTCCTCCGCTCACAGTACTGTATACATTCTATCCCAACAAAATGTGTAGTTTTATACTGCAAATGGGTGCGCTAGTTAATGTGTGTGTTAGAAACGCTGCTGGATTATACCTTTTATGACCGGGCTGGAGAAAATTGTCTGACAAGATGGTAACACGCGAAATGACCATTACTTTTATTTGTTCATAAAACTGCACATTGTGTAAACTTCTTGGTTCATCCGTCTGAGTACCGAAATCAAAACTTTGAGTGAAATAGGTCAACTAAAGGTGAGAAGATGGGTCAATTTTATTTTACATGTAATTTTTTCTGTGATGAATACATAAAAACAAGCAAGCAAGCAACCACATACACTGATTTTAAGGGATAGATTGTACTCAAGCGTAGACCAATGTCAACGCTTGTATCCAAAGGATTTTTCTCCTTATCTTCAACGCTGATTGAATCCTAGAGGAGAGTTCAGAAAATTCTGAACTAATTACAAAAAATATTTCAGGTGTGCGAGCATTGATTGAGGGTGTTCACAAAAAATACAAATTTCTAAAGGTCTCAAAATTTTAATTTTAATTTCGAAATTCAAAATACCCCGGAGATGGTCAGTGTTGGAATAGCTCGTCCCTTTCTGCAGGAAAGGAACGTTCAGAGGGCATACGACGCTGACACCTTAAGTCTCTTCC